>LUCH01001401.1:35210-124795 GCA_013368495.1 Paragonimus heterotremus
TTTTGATATATAATTTTGATATATAATTTTGATAATTTTGATATATAATTGTACCAGCCTAAGATGAGAATTTATCGAAAACAGTTCTGTTCGCTGAAACCAAAATTGTTCTCAATGATTTCTACGGGGATTTTCAATTATTAGTAATTAAAATTCTCTTTATTCGCACCCGTAGCCTACAAACACGGTTCAATGCAAATGATTTTTTATCGTGCAAAACAATTGTGCATGGTCAATCGCCTAAATTACCACTAGGAGCTCTTGAAGGCTGTTGTGGCTGCAGATGAGTACCCGGCCAAATTTGTTGAAATTCATTGCAAGGAACGAGTGATTAATTTTCAATCACACTTAGCGCCGAAGTAGATGGTTCCTGTCAACCTTCCTTACACATAAAACCACAGTATTATCGATGTAAATTGAACGATGAAATCTGCTATTGACCGCATTCTTCCGCGGCGGAATTTCGTTTGTTACTTCCTACCCGCAGGATTAGTATCCACGGCCCCGCTCACTCTGTCCTCCCATGTTATCTACCAGTTCACTTGCAGTTGCGGTGACGCATACGCCAACAGAACGGATAGAAACTTGCGGCAGAGGAAGGCAGAGCACATCTCCAAATGGTTAGTTTAGACAATTACTCAACGCCGGTCAGCACACCACCACTAAAACAGAAATCCTGTGTCTTCTTTCGCGAAACATTTAATCGCAACAGGTCATGTGGTTGATCCTACTACTTTGTATATGGTTCAACTGCGCAACTGCGACCCCAAGATGTCGGCGTTTTCCAAGGCCATGTTAATCAAGCGTCAAACCCCGGCTCTTTGCTGGCAGAATGTGCTGACGCAACCAATTTCGTTATCGTGGCAGTGAACCCTGATTGTACCCATGTGATCCCCGTTCATTTAATTATTTTGTCTCCCATGCACCTAATCTATATAACGAAACGTTTTTTGTGAAATCGACTGATGGGAATAAACACAATGCTTACACTTTGTAATACTTCCTCTTGCCGTCTTGAAGAACTGAATAAAAGAGACTCATTGTTTCAAATGCTACACGTAGATAAAAAGAAACATGAAATCGGTCCTATGATGCGGTATTTATTCCATCACACTTCTACTATGCATTTTCTCACCTACGTCATTCAGTTTTCCTCACAAACTCGTCTCTGAATAGTTGGAAACAATTGACTTTATTGCCATGAAACCCTTTATCCACATCTCTGCATCTACTAGTACGTTCATTCTTTCAGCATTAAATCAGGCCTGAGAATATTTACGTTGTGATCACATTTAAACAACCTCAAACGAATTCACCAACGACAAGGTTTAACGGAACATATCTACAACGTTTCGAAGGATGATGCCAATCTTGTCCATAGTCAGAATTATACTGTCCCTGGTGAATCATATCATGTTTCTGCTTTCTGTTGATGTCATGTTCAGCTGACAGTCGCCGTTCATTCACTCCACAAATAATTTCCTTTAAAAATACCATTTTCGCAAATACTGGTAAATGCGTGAATTTTCTTGTGATCAGGTATTTTGACTGACGAATAGGACATTATTCAGTTGATCACACGCACCACATAGATCTGCCAGCTACCTGTTACCATCATAGTTCACAGTTAATCGTTCGTCTAGAGGAAACGTCAAAAGATTTAACTTCTTATCCAAGGTCGCAATCCATACTTACTGATCAAACCTCATTCAGTTCGTTCACGATTTCAGGTAACAGTTTGTGCCTGCAGATGTAACATGCGCGGTGTGCCTCCGAGACTATAAGTGAACAGGACTGGTGAGGTAAAAACCTATCTGCTACGAGTTTGTGAATGGGACTCTTATCGAGGTTTGCTTGTATCGGCTTGGGTGCAACACAGAGGTGTAAACGGTGTTCAAACACTTTGAAGAATTCTCGCTGAGTGTCATACTTGAAAAAATTGAGACGGTAAGTTGGGATTTTTATCATATGGTCCAGAAAATTTGACGAAGGACACCGAAATAGACAGCGCGCTGATACATAGGTTCAGGCAATCATGTGGGTACTTGTTTCGACATCGCTTTTAGTAGAGTAATTTCTTAGCATTATTGGTGAGGATTACCGCAGACTTTATTAAAAGGCATAAGCTAATTTATGCACGTAATGATCACGTGGTCCAACAAACTAGAAAAACGAGTGGTTTACTTTTGTGAGTTCGTTGAACTGTTGAATTAATGGTGTCCAACGAAAATAAATCTCATGGTTGGACAAAAAACTGATTGAGGTGTATGGGGATGAAGACCACAAGTCTTTTACCTTGCTTTATTTAAAGCGAATCCATGGAAGATCGAGCTTTAGTTGCCAGTGACTGTACCAGGTTAGATTCAACAAACAGAACTTCTCACTGTAAAGAAATTGCAATCATCTTCTGAATGACATGTTTTCCACCTATTATTTGATAGTAAATAAGTAGTTAGTGAGTTTAACCTCCGACATATCGCGTTTGTGCGCATCAGATTTTCACTACGTGTAATACTGATATCTCAGATGGAACCGGTTATGTTTGCTGATCGGGTGTACTGTATATTGCGAATTTTGAAACATATATATAAACAACCTTCTTGGAAACAATCGTATTCTCTAGACAAACAACTTACTGAGACAAAATTAAGATTACAGATGAGAAGAAGACATTAAAGTAAAATATCTGATGGGATGAAACAACGTAAGCAACCAGTGAAGTTTGTCAAAAAAAGATGACAGTTGTCTGAAATGTGACGTAAGGTTTCATTGCATATGTCTGTAGAAGAATGAAATGAGGGAGAATTATATAAAGCCAAGAGGTAAACAAGAAAGTAACACAGGCTAGTGTAGTTTGATGGCTGTTGCTGACCCAGACTGATGGACTGTATAAGGCCGAGTAAAAACGACGTTTTCGGCGATTAAGTAGAACTCAATCAGTACTGATGGGGTGCACGATGTTCACACTCGTGTTTATTTTTTCAAGTAACCTTGTTGTAATAATACGGAATAGTGTTTCATGACCGTCGCTGATAAGCGTTTGATTCGGTTGACCTACAGAACTCTCAAAGTCTACTGTATCAACTGATAAAAAGTATCTCACGGAAATTCACCCGAATGTACAGTGTACAGAAAAGAAACGATTGGGGGCAAATTTTCGTCAAATGGTTATTCTTACATTTAAAAATTTGGTAGATTCATCATCATTTTTTAAGAATTATCTATACAGGGAGCGTAATGAAACTGGACTGGAGCAATTTCGTCATTGGAGAACGCGTAGTCAAGCCAAGGCCGTGTACAATATAGCCTGTCAAAATGCTAAATGATGACCGTATAACAACAGCAGCCAAAGTGAGTATTGTCATGACCATACAGAAGAAGCTGTTGTTTCTCTAATGGGTCGAGATTGCTCGTTTTTGCTCTGACATTAAGCTTTATGATTCTCACGACACACTAACTAAGAAGATGATAGAAAGTTAACTGATTACCTTGGAATTTACTCGCTTTCTCACGTGACAAAACAGCTTTGGACAACCGGTTACACTTAGACGCCAAGACTTCCAGGTTATTGGTGGTGTCAAACTCTGATAAAAATCATCACTAGGTTGGTTTCGATAACTTTAACCCAACGTTAAACGTCAACTGGAATCACGTAAGAAACCTGCTTTATTATTTTTCGAATCGTATTTCCAATGTAGCTAACAACTGTGAACAGGCCCATAGACGTAGTCATTAGTAGACCGTGAGTGTAAGACTGCATAACAAGGTTATTTCAAGTAAAGAAACCACTGGTAAAGTGTCAGGGATCTGCCTGATCTAAATTGAACACAATTCACAATTGATTGCCACAGTCGTACTTAATGTGAAGTCAATGGTGCAGTGGTTAACACGTATGTCTCAAGAAAACGTGACCGAAATTTTCATATCGGTTGTGATGAGAAAACGAACTAGTGGTGAACTTTGACAACAGGGAAACCTGTGTGAACATACATCTCAAAAGAGGCTGACTGAAAAGTTTGTAATGAAAAGTGATTAATCTTTCTTGAGGATAACCATTAGACCAGCACATCAAGGATTACCAAAACCACGAATCCAGAAGAGTAGTACTCTGCTGTTCCTAGACACAAGAACTAGCTTTATTTCATTAAACTGTTGAGCACAATGACATTCACGGATTTTGCGCAGTTTTCTATTAGGGTAGGTTGTTGAGGGTTTTCACTGTATTCAGAGCCAAGGTGACTTTAAATGATGTTTGGTTATAACGTCCATCGGCAAGTCAGATACCTTAAATACACAGATTTTTCAGAACACACTTATCAATAGTAGGCTTTCTTAGCCGCTAAAATTTGTTCTCAATTTTTGTTAGATTGGTTTGCATGCCATGAGTTGAGTAACTTGCTTGATTCTGATATCTGTTCACGTGAAAAATATGAGTAGAAAAATATCTAACTGCTTGATTTGTCCCACAAGGTAGCTGAGGTCATTGTAGTAGGTATTATTGACAGTGACCTGAAACACCACCAATGTGAGTGCGTAAATACGCAATGCACGTCACAACTTTCAGTCTTGTGCTGACTGGTCCTAAACTACATACAACTCGGGAAAGTTCACAAGCGACTGTTTACGGATGTTTGACCCATCAAACCTTGCTCTATTTGGTGACTATGTGTAATTCCTACTCCAACTCGATCAGGAGATGCAAACATGCAGTAATCCGACAACCTACAGCAAAAGAGCTTGAACTGACAGTCATGTGGGGGCGGATAGGTGTATAACAATCGTAACATCGTAGAGTTGCGTCTTACGAGTGCGGCACACATCAAGCTTCGGGACTGAGACAATGTTCGCCAGATCGACTTACCAGCCTCCTGGGCAGAAAGTATAAATGTTAAAAGTGCAAATAATTACCAGTTGTTTTGGTATAAAAAACAACTATTTTCCGAAGTCAAGCGTAGGAGAGACAAAATGAAACGGACAAATTGGAATGAGGAAATTGTGCCTGCTGGGAGAACACCAACCTCTAATACTTCTTGGCATTTTGTCCTAGGAGTGGGAAACTCCATGTGGATGCTGGGATTTAAAAATATGACTCAGATTCCAGTGAGGGCTCTCCAAGCTTCAGATTGTAATGAACAAGAAAACGGTATCCAATTCTGCATACTGTTGTGTGCAGTAGAGATGTTCAAATGCAGCTTCGGACTTCTGAAAGCTATTTAAGGTTTTCTGATTCTACTCGATAAAACACAAACAACCGTCAATGATTATGTTTAGAAAAGATGACACAATATTGCGTGATCTAGTCGCAGGCCACCTAAGCCAGTGAACTTCAGTCAGAACCATAGCAGAGACAATCGATAACCATTGTTGTTTTTGTTATTAATATTCGATATATTTATAACATTAATAATAATTCAGCGGTCTGAATGACCTTGAGCTGTTTACCAGTTCACTGGGGAGACAAGTTACGATTGAATGAAGTTGGAAAGGACTAAGGGATTGGCAAGCGAGCGATTCAGGTAAATGAGTTTGAAAGAATTCGGGGAATTACCGAAAAAGTTTGATACAGCCCAAGAAGGGTAAGGTCTGCTTTACGTGTATTTTTGTACGTGACTGTGTGTGTATAGGGTGGGATCGTGTACACATTTCCTATGTGATGAAAGGCACGTTGTCAAACTGTTTATCACGAAGAATGAAATGAAGGCTTGATGAAAAAATGTTCTCAACCGGAAATGCTCTGCTAAATTTGATTTATTTCCGTCTAGTACTCTTGATAGCACTGCGTCGCAATCACAGCAAAATTTGTGGTCATGGTTTGTGTAGTCCATTTCGTGTGTATAATGTATGTGTATGTACGGACGCATGTATTTATATAGAGACGAATAGGTATATGCACATATTGTGAGCAAACAAAGGAAATGCCATACTATCATACGGGAGAGAGCAGTCATGGAGTGGGTATGTAGTTTGTGTACAATATGTTTGGTGGCTAGAAAAATACGAAAGATACAGAGAGAAATCATTATATAATCGAGTTTTGTGATAGATGTGTTATCATGGTATCAAGTTTGCACATCAGCCTGTGTGCTTTTATGTGTCAAGCGCTCAACTACTGACAAGGGAATGAAACGGTGAAGAAGGCGGAAGCTGTGTGCTCGTCATTCGTCATGAGTCTGAAATCACGTGTGAGCACAGTAATGTTTTTTGGTATAATGCCATCCTCAAGTAAAAGTTGGCAAGTGTGAAAGAAAGCGGAATACTACTTGCTTATCGTTGTCTTCTCTAAACAGAATTGATCAAATAGAGCTTTATGAATCAGCTGTGCTAGGGACTAGAATTTAGGTTGTGTAGAAAAAATGTCAACGTTACTTTTCTTCATCACATATAACAATCAGTAGTAATAAGTCTTTTTCCAAAATGTCTGTTCAAAATTCGTTGCGAAAGATGTCATGTGAAATTCTGAAATATGACAAAATTGGACGGAATATTCAAACAAACAAGACGGAGAGTCCAATTGCAAAACAAATGATTGTCATCAAATGCGAACAGATTGGTAAAAAAAAGAAGGAAAACGAGCCGTTTGACGTTCACAATGGGAACTTCTGTATAAAGGCATGATTATCTCTTGGTCAAGATTAGTCGAGTTAGAAGGGAAAACCATAAGCTTCAACAGAAAACGAGTTGTACTCACGAAAGGCACGATAAGTCGGCGATGAATGGAATAACTCGTAAGGTAAGTGAGTACCCAAATGTTATTGTCCAAAATAAACCTGGACCATCACGTGTATTTACAAACAAAAAGTACCGTAGGTTTGGCCAGTAAGGCAACTCGAATTTGTGTACCAAAAATAGGTCGTTATTCAAATCCAGTGTTCAAATTGAACAACAGAATGTTCATAACCGGTAAGGTTTCTGTTGGAAGACGCGGAAAGCCTACGGATAATTGTGTTGTTCGGCTCAAGGCGTAGGAAGATATATTGGTCAGCTTTAAGTTATGAACAAATTTCTTGAATTCAATTCTCTAACTGCGTTAGACAGAAAGTCTATAAGTCCGTTGGATGCTAGACCGTTACTTTTGGGTTCGCAGAAGATTGCTGCTAAACCACTAGTTGGTAGGGCCAGGGATAATTTCTGAGATTGATTCCATGTGTCCCGTTGTAGTGCGTGCCAGGCTGTGTCGAACTGTCGACTCCATGCGAGGAAGTCCTGTAACATAGCACGCCGAGAATGAGCTGCCGCAACTTCTTGAGGACTAACTGTGGAAGACATTGTCGTTGTTGTTCCAGTACCCATAACTGTGGGATACGTTCTATAGCTCGAACTGAGGGCAACAAAGTCCGCAGCATTGCTAAATACTTGCGTGAAATGTTCGTGTAGTTGGGTCAGCTTTCCGGTTGGTGGAATTTGACAGCCACCGCTATTGTGACCGGGTTCCTTATGATGGGAGCAGCAGTGACAACCGCTTGGATCTGTCAATTTCAGGGCCATAAAGGTTCCAATTAAAGCGGGGCGATAGGCAAGAAAACTGCCGAATTGTGAAACGTATGCATCCAAGTATTGCAAAATGAGATATGTGGATTGTTTTTGACACGAATCCTTAACTCCAACTGCTCGCTCCTGCTCGCTTTGAGGCAGGTTGGCAAGAGCATTGCCCAAGTTCGTCAGATTCAAAAATGCAGTCACATCTGGTTCACAGTGGAAATGGACAATAGTAATTTTGCTCGTTGTGGTATCAGATGATTCTTCTGCTCTTGCGTTCAGTAAATCCGACTCGTTCGGGTACGAATGCGATGGAAGGTCGAACCCATCTAAACCCAAACAGTTGGACCATGGCGTTTTTAGAACGTTATTATCTATATGTCCTAAAGCTCCGGACTTGTGGCCATTAAGAGGCGTTCCGTTTGCTGTCACCCTCGACGACATTACCGAGTTGCGTAATGGCGAGTAGGGCGTTGAACAAGACCCACCGAAATCATTGGGACTAAGGCCCTTGTCGGTCGTAGACTGACATAAAACGGTAGGTCTGAATGGTGGACATCCGTTAAGTAGTTTGACGTCTCGTACCAAACAGCTTATGAGAAGTACTGGAACGCAATCGGAAAACCGGTGCTACAAAAAGAACAAAGGTAAACTAGTGGTTAGTGGTTACGTTTGCTAGTTAAGAATTCTAGAGGAGTGTTTGACAAACAAGAAGGCGCAAATGATGTGGGAACAAAATCAAACATATTCTTACACAAAGATGCACGGCTTACTTAGTTACCACCCTGAGTTCGCTATCTCATAGTATTTTGGTTATTGTGGAAGGCGTATTATTTTGGGAGTAGCACCAGCCCATCTCAAAACCGTTAACAAGTAACGCGCAGTGTATGGAGTAAAAATGTACTGAACGCATCAAATGCAACTTTTGCTCGACCGAATTCATCAGGTTTCAGTAGTCACAGAGAATGCTACGAACCGATCTCTTGCTTCATTAAACGACCACCCGTCCTGTAAATATTGGTAAAGCAAAATCCGAGTAGGTATTAACAATTTGCCTTGCGTTGATCTTGTTGAGATTTTTCGTGATTGTGCAGAGGCAAGTTGTCGATTATTCAGAATTTGTCGCTTTCCGCCGTCAAGTTGATGGACGAACTTAATATCGTCGACGTACAGTCCGTCTCACTTAACAGCCATGTTTTCGGAATGAAGCTCTAACATGCAGTAGTTCAAACCGCGTTGGCCAAACCATTTAACATTACTTGGATAGTGCACAGTTCCGTTAACTGTTTTCTAATCATTAAGGTTTCTCAAAAAAGACATTTGAGATTTATAGTTCACAGCTTATCCATTTGTGTTGCTAAAACCTACTTTTCCCTCCACTGACATGAATAAACAAAACAGATGGGAAATTTTCTGTTATTTCTGTACGGACAAATTTCGTTTTCCGTTTACGAATGTCTACAACCGATCGTTCGCACATATAAATGGTCAAGCAAAGAGAGATGCCATGAAATGCAGAATATACGAATTCACGGTCGTTGTCGCATAATCTAATTTTGGAGAGCGGTACACAGAACAGTCTAGTGGTCTTTGTTATACGCAACAGCAAAAAAGAGATGCCTCGACTAAACCGTATGCCTGTTGTAAGAGCACTTGACTATATGAGTATTTATAATTTGAAGGCGTTGTTCTTTGTTCGTATGAACGTCAAATTCTGTACTTACACTGTTCGACCAAGTGAAAAACACCCGCATTTTAGATGCACGTCAGAAAAGATTAACAATCTTAGAGACAACCCTACAATTCAACACCTGTCCTAAGCTGTTTGATACAAAGAACAAACAGTCTCATGGCATTGGATTTTAACCTGAAACAACCTCTAAAATGTTCGGCATTCCATTGTTTCCCAGACCAGCGTCGTCTTGTTTGTTCCAACACTCTAGAACATACAGTGTTGCCTTACGGGTGATTTTAATCAGAGTGATCCATACTTCAACGCTCTGTGCAAAATAACAGGTGATTGAGTCGATCAGATTCAATGTTGTCTACGAACTTCGATGAGAATACTAAGAGTTCTATATAGGCAGGAAGGACTAGGACGAGGCAGCGTATCTCGACGTGGCTCATTCAGCAGACCATACAAACACAGGACGTTGCACCAATGCAAAGAAAAAAAGAGGCTTGCAACGCTCAATGTGCAACGCTAATAGGTTGATGCAACCATGTTTTGTCTTCTGCGGTCAGTGTCACACGCGGTTTGCTGAAGATGATCCCATGTTAACAAGTAGACCAGTGTTGTGTGTCCTGTAACAGTTGGTTGTGGAGTTGTCACCATCACAGTAGTGACAACATTCGTGAATTCAGAAGTTTTGGGTTTCCTCGCCGTTTTGTTTGTCCCCACTGACACTTGATCCGTCAACTGTATGTAACTATAAAGGTGCAATATAATTTGTCCAAACAAAGATCATCCGATACCCAGTTCCATCTCCTTTGCTGGTACAACCCTCCTATTCTCTTTTCTTCTACAGGCTGAGACCAAACAGCCGTTTTTTATTGGACTGCAAACTAGCAAGCAACTACTGGGATCCAAGGGAGAGTTGACAGAACTCTTTGCAGACAGTTAGTTTCAATGACCATTAGCAGAACGATGCAGAACCAATTCGATCCTACCGAATCGTATGAGCAACGTGCACACTGAGGAATCTAACCCACGATTTATGAATACATTCTGGAACTATGGAATGAAAGTTCGGACATATGTCCGCTGGACCATGTGATTGCGGTTGCTAAGGTTGCACGAAAAAAGTTAATAGATTTTCTAGGCTGGTGCACTTTCTTTCTTTACAGTAGCTGTTACTCACCGGCGATGACTGACTGGTTCACTTGGTCGAAAAATCGCCTGTCCCACAGATAAAAACTACCTACAAAACATGCATTTTTCAACTTTTGAGTCAAACTTGAAGCGTCCACTTTTCCTTTCCTCGGTACATGTGGAACAGTGTTCGAAACCGTCAGAGTGTGGACCGCCTGGCACTTGCACATCACTCTTTCAAGATGGAGAAGCAGATTCAAACTGAACATCTTAAAGTGTTCGTGTAAGCACATTATTTTCAAATAGGGTTCCGTTTTATTGGTATGATGGAAGCTAAAATATTGCGTTCGAATTCAAAAATAATTCGTAACGTAAACAACACACGTGTATCTTGTGGGCTAAACAGCCCTCGCATGTAATAAATGATAAATTTGATGAGTGGCACACATCGAAAAGAGGCGCTGGACTTGTGTTTCTGTCACTATTCATCTGTAGTCAAAATGACTTTTGCGAGTTCTATTCGGAAAGCAGTCTTATTCGTGAGGTCATTGACTGGAGTTAACAGGGCAGTTACTCCATCTCCTCTCGAGGCGATCGGGCAGTCACCGCATTACTCAAAAGCGAACGTGGCTGAACCTAAAAATAAGACGATTCAGTCGAGCCTAATTTGGGGTCGATGGCGCAGTGGTCAACACTGTGGCCTTGTGAAAGCGTGGCCTGAGTTCCACCTACGGCCGTAGCAAGGTTACACATCATTGACGAGATCCAACAAGAGTGAAACCCCAGTCTACTGCCTCAATTTGAATGAAGCTGACTAGAAAGTCTATGGGAATGTGACAGCTGCAATCAATTGTGAGTAATGCTCAATTTCTACATAGTCCGATTCGTGTTGCAATTATTTAAATTCCGTACTACTAACAAGTAATATACATCAAATGATCTTTTTCCTCTCAGTCCTGGCTAGCTATTGGATATCGACCATTAAAGTAAACAATTCTACTTTGCTTCCAAACCTGCCACACGATACCCAAGTTTATATGTTGCTTAATCTCAACCCTTATAAAAAAAATTCAAGCTTTATCTTACTTAAGTGCAGCATCAGAATCAGTTACGTTTTTACTAATCGGATTATAATGAATATATTGGACAAAGTAACAGTGCCCTCAGATGAAAAATGCGAACATTTCACAGAAGAAATAAATCGCATGTAACAATGGTTGAGACGTTGATCCAAGGAGTCCTAGCTGGGTCTCATCCGTACTAGTAGTCGCGTTCCAGAGTTTATGACGAGCCGTGTCGTTAAGGTGATAGTGACTATTTTATGCACAGCTCACATAATAGAAGATGAGTTACGTAAATAAAGGCTTCTGCTACCAACAGTTTCACTTTAGCAACTGACTACCGGTCAAGGTTAAGTTGAAGCTATTTGGGGAAGCTAGTGGAATATGTAGCTCGTGTCCGTCAACTCCTCTCCGGACTGTTGGTTTGTCGCTGTCCAAACTCCCCGTCTTCAACTCAGTGTCGTTGAGCGAACCTTGCTCAATCAGCGAAAATTATCTGACTTCATATGAGATTAATTCACTTACACTACCACATGGACAAAGTCAGCAGTATCTTTTTAGACATATAAGACCAATATGCTTAGGTTTCAAGTGCTGTTACCGTATACAACCATTAACTAAAATGATCAATACTTGCAAAATATTGTTTCGGAGGTAGGTAGTTGCCATAGTTGTGGAGATCAGCCGACCTCCTCCGCTAGTTGACTTTCCCGATCCCCCTCCTGCAAGGGTTGTTGTATAACACGATGTTTCCTACGCTTGTAAAGCCTTTTACCTCGCGTTGTACACCTGTGAGGTTCATTTACTCAGATCGATTTCCACACTCCGAAAGATATTTGGCTTGATTTCCACCGATGGTCAGCTGTTACAGGGCAGATTATATCAACCAAACTGCTCCTATGCATGAAGCTAGTACGATCTCAAAATTTGCTATTAGTTCGGTTCCTGCTCCATACTACCGCAAATCTGCTCAGGCGTAAAAATAGAAACAATGAGTCACATATACAATAAATACTGAAAGCACCAAAGTTGTTGACAGCGCATTTAGCTTCCCAAAATGTAGATGATTTTGATCGTTTTAAAAATTCCCGTTGAACACAAAATACAGCATAACATATCTTTATGATGAAACCTCATCAAAATATTATAGTTATGAAATCCCGAAATCGAAACTATCGGACGGTATCGATAAGAAGTAGTGTTATCATTTATATCCTCTAAGGTGGTGAATCCATTGGGATACTAACTCTATTCGATTCTATCAGGCGAGCCAAAAGTTCACCCAAACTCTTCAAGTATTTTTGGCTAGTAACTGACTCATCCGATTGATTCGGAAACGGCCTACATCATAACGGCTTTCACTTACATCAAGGAGTAAAATATTGGTATAATATATGATGAATACCTAGTTTTGAATAAGACAGTTTGTAATTTTACAAACTTAACGGTCTAAGCTGAATTAATCGAAAACTAGCATTCACTACAGTTTGTTGTATGTGAATGTATCAACCCAATATTTCATCGATGAATACGTGCCATTCATCTGAGTGCAAAACGTTCTGTACTTATTAGTTGTGGTCATTTTTGTTCTTATATGAGTAAATTCATTGTATAACAATAACTCATTTTTACCATAATGTATTTTAAACTAATGAGTAATTATGAACAAATGATGTTTAAGTAAAAGTACTTTTAGTTCCAATTATTTCAGTCGTTTTTTAAAGACTTTAAGTACACATTATGAAAGGGATTTTGAAGATGGTCTGACAAGTTGAAGAAACTCTACAACTACACAGAATCCCACAGAAATTATGAAGGTCAAACAAGACGCAAAAGAACAAATGACGGTTACAACCTCCTTAATGTACGGCAGCCGCCACTAGACCGATCTAATTGACATTTATAGCTGGCTGAATAAATGGTTACTCCTTAGCATGTGCTCAAGACTTTAATTCTTCTCTCATACTCACGATTAGTTAAATAAAGAGGTAACCTACTTGGTTGCCCTAGTCGATTTCATAGTGAACTTGATCTTCATATGGTCATTTTCCACCGGACGTCGTAACACAAACACAGACACAACTCATATCTATACCCTGGACCACCAAACCGCTAGCTTCAGATATACCAACCAATTCACGTGTTGTCCAACACAAATGCTTCCCGGTTAGTGATTACTTCATCTGTTTTCTAGCCAAATATAAAACAGTGAAAACATGCACCGTTACCAATCGCTGGAATACTGTTCGCAAAATTAAACTAATGTTTCAGATCATGCACTTTTGATTGAGGCTGAACATTCATGCAGGTGGTTCCGTAAGAAACACTCATAGTGAAAGTATGGGTAGGGATGCGCATTTACGTAAAATTATTCCAACCTCTTCACCACACTTAATTTATAAAAGCATCTTATTATTGTTTCGTCTTGTTATTATTCATACAGTCCATTTTGGATTTCACGATGTAATCATACTATCAATATATATGATTATTTTACAATACACCACTGAACCACAAAGATAACCTCACATTCAGTCAACTATGATGCAGTTTATATAAACTGGTAACGGGCTACACTCTATCTGTTCAGACAACTAAGAACCGGTAGTGGTGACCGATTTATCAAGCAGGCTGTGGTGCCAACTGCAACGGCATCACATATGACGTGGCATCCACGATTCTATTTGTCCTCGGAAGCTCTACAACAATTTCAATCACCAAGAGTTGTTCTATCTACTGTTGTATAGATCAGCATAAAGCATTATCGAACACAAAATGCTTAGTGGCCTTCAGTCAACGGATCATTTAAAGACCATCATGAGTAAAATGCAGTTTGATAACCAGATTCCCAGGAAACATTTCGGAGGTCAGTAACTGTTACATTTTTTTCTTAAGGTGATACAAGTAAGTTAATAAATGATTTGAGAATGATACAGCGTTGCGAAAAAGTTGTAATACTCGATGTTTCAACCACTTCGGATAGCCTTCCTGAGGAGCGTTATCGAACAGACCTCGGTTAAATAACCCGTTTTGTTTTTAACATCACACTTCTGGGCACAGTGGCTCTTAATTTTGCGTCCACTTCAATCGATACAGAACCATATCATTATGACATCATAGAAAAAAGCAAGACACTTATTCACTACTATCGACGATGATTAGATCTCGACCTATCAACACAGTCGGAAATTTTTAATTAGATCAAGGTCGCTTACTTTGAGAAGCCAGAGCATGTCTTCCCACGTCAATATTGAGTGTTCGGTTATTGGGTCCGCCGATCTACTCGGATCAGAGAATTTTGAAGGGAGTTGATTCACCGTGGTATGTGTAGGTGGACTTTGAGAACATTCAACTTCAGTGAGCCCAAAATCGTTCGAAAGATTGGCTGAACCACCACCGAATAAAGTCAAAGCGAACACTGCGATCCGTCGCAGAAAGATATCCGTCCACAAACCCCCAATAGCCAGCCGCCACTGGAATGGATTCAGTTGATCAGTATCAATGTTCAGATCAATCCCGCTTGGATTAGGCCATAAACCATTGTTCCACATTGCAGACCAGGCTCGATGAATTGCATTCAGAGTATACTGTTCCATTCCAGACGAGGACATCGGATCGGTGATTGAGCCACCGGAATGAGGTTTCAAAATTAAGCACGTGGACATATTGGCTGAGTTGTTGACAGCTTCACCGATGAGTTGATCTACAAAATTACAGATTCGATTAAATGAACGTGAAAAAGACTCAACAGAAAAGCAAGGGATTCGATAAACAGCATAATGGTCTTATCGCAATTGTCCGGTCACTTGAATGCGTCACCAGAAAGAAATATACTTTCGTGCCAATGAAATCAGCAGATCAACGGCAGAATAAGTTTATCGAAAATATGCCATAAACTAACCATAATGTTTAACAGATTTTGCTCTTCCAGTCGCCAGTAGGTTTCGCAGTACAACCAGCGAAACCGAGCTTGTTCATCAACCCGGACTCTCAGTTATGGTCACAATGTCGCAAACTTTGTGCTTTAGAGTTTGCATTTCAGTCACTGAGTATTCATCGGTTTATGATACAAATCAGCGTGATACAAATTTCACTTACCAACGTGAAATTTCTGATAACCAAATCATTTGGCAAGTGAACTAGGGCGATCACCCACGCAAGTGGATTTCTGAGATTTATCGACAGGTTCCCTGTACACCCCAGCTACAGGAATGTACAGGTTTCCGTCACGAAACTGTAAGACCATCTGGTATTATTGAGCATAGCTTTGTCCTCTCTAACACTAACACATGCTGTCACACGCTACAATTTCACATCCTTCAGTCAGGGTAGATTGATAAGTCCGCCTTAGAATACTTCCATTTGGAAGCAGTCATTAGGGGATGCACTTGATCTTTCTTGTATAGGCGGCAGCTCTGTATACTGCTGATAAGTTGCCCGAACATGCCTGGGCTCAGGTTAAACCACTCTTGTTTTTGAGTAACGATCAACTCTGCTGTACAATTGCATACCTAACTCCAATACTCTAAAGGTTTGTGATCAAATTTAGACCACGAACACAAAATGACCAGTTCATGAGGAAGCGTGTGAAGCTTCAGTCATGTTTTGCGAGATGAGATACATTTATTTGAAGACTGTCTCTCTGAAAAAAATGACTTCGGATAGCACCAGCGAAGTAATAAATGGCAAAACAGACCGCCCCAGTATGTTATAATCATAGTTTGTTCGTACCCGGTGCGATCAGGTTTATCATACACGTACTTGGTATGAATGCGACTAAACTATCTCGGATAGTCTATTATTAAATTCATTAGTAGTGCATATCGATGTATTTAAACTACCGTTTTAATAGAACTTCCCAACTGACAATTCTATGGTCCCACTTAGGTGTCCACCAGATGTGAGACAGAGCCTTCCTTAACCAGTTCAGAATTCGTTCATACTTGAAGATAATCAAGTTTCCTATCTGGTGACAGCAGTGCAATGCTGTTCAACACTGTGCAACAGTGTTCAGACATCCGACGCAAACATGTCTATTTTCAATAGAAGCTACTGCAACTGGACTGGTGGTCAATCTTTGTCAAAAATCACAAAAGTTGTACAAATGTCACCTGAGCGGGGAACAAATAATTAAAACCAATATGGCTTATCAACCTAGATGTTTATTGTGACTATTTGACGTTCGGCGTCCATTATTTGTTTTTGTGTGAGGTCTGTATACACAAATCTAACCCTGGACGAAAACAATTTAAATTATCAGGGAGCAGTGTTTGGTATTTCATGAACAGCATTACATGTCACTCACTTTGAGGGTCACTTTCCGATAAATTCCTCATGGGTAGCTGCCAGTGCAAATCAGCAAATGTCACGGGTGTCGTGGAACCGGAGATCTCCGACAGACTCCCATTCAATACCATGCTCTGAAAATTAAAGATATCAGTATTATTCAGTCCAGATGGCTCATATCCTTATTCAGCTTGATGAGAGTGGGTGTGCCCTATTATGTAGACTAGAAGCAGTACAACGGGAACGTGCTCGGCACATAAACATTACAAGTCCACTAGTCAAGATAGATACGTGGACACTTTTTGTACTCAAATGAACCGATTAATTAAGTCCATTTCATGTGAAATCCCAGACTGAAGTGATCCTAATTAGGCGAAATCACCAGTGGTTTTACAAGGTCTTTCCGATCCAGGCGGTTCACACCATACCTGACGAGAGAACAACTGAGTAACAAACGCAGAAACGTGAGAACTCGAGCTTCCATTTTGTCAGAGTTAGACACTAAGTATACATTCCAAATAAGGCCTTCCTTTTTTCAGTCAGTAGTTATTATCGTGAATAGCTGGACAAAATATTGGCTGTAGATGGATAGTGAAAACCCACAACCATGGTTTAAAGTTAACCGATCTAGTTCGGCAAAAACTAAGAGATAACTTAATTGGTCAGAACTAGAACGAAAGTCTAATCTGTCGATAACCTATAATCAAGGCAGATTACATTTACGATGAAAGTTGTGGAAGATATGACTGCGGTTATTCACCACTGTTTTAAGATATTTATTTTTCCATCATCTCCTAATTCATTTAATACGTTCACTGAACTGTCGGTTGATTTGTTCGTTTGCTTAACTATGACATCACTATAATGATTAGATAATACAGTTCTTTCATGATAATGGTTTGTTAAACAAAGAGTGTTAACTACTTTGGTTACTAATCTGTAGTATCTAGATCTTGAAACCACATTGACACTCAAACCCACTTGTTAAAACAGCACAAATGCAAACAAACATACATATTCGTCAATCACACACATTCGCCCAGCAAAACTACACCGTTTCATCCAATTGGGTTTAAAGTGGTTCTTTTCAACAAGTTTCTATCAGTCAACAATCAGCTCATATTTATCTGACCACATATCCATGCCTCAATGTCTTAAACCCATCTGTCTATTTTACAAGTCCACACAATCAGCGCCCTATCGTCTTCACATTCACTGCTGTCACAGAACCCAGTTTGGATAAAGTCAGTCCAAATGAGTTTTGTTTACACTTGATCCAGACAGCTGGTATGAAAAACTGATCCCATACACAAATGCACATGTGCGCCCATCCATGCGCGCCCATGTAGGCACCAGACGCACATACATGCAGGTGTGTGTGTGTGAGTGCAGAGGTCTCAGCCAGGGAGCCTTATTCTGTCCTACCTCCTGCCAAGCTGCATGGGCGGCTTAGAAGCACAAAGCCATAAACTGTGAGCTGACTTGAATACACTCGCGCATACACAACCGGATCCACTGGATGCACACCCTACCCAAGCAGGTGAAACGAGCGGTTTGGCACGAGGGGGGAGGAGGGGCAGCAGGAAGAAGTGGACAAAAGGGAAAAAGTAAACTGTGAAATGGGCTAAAAACAGAAAGTGGCCCAAATTCGTAAGTCGTAAACTGACACAAATCAGGGTAGCATGGTGATACGGAAGGATAGGATGTCTTGTTTAGGAGACCGGACGCACAATACCCTCGTACCAACAAGCTCAGTCCATATTTTGGACGACTGACCACCGTCAAGAGACGTATCGACTAGTCTATAACTGTGCCATCTTTTTAAGTTACAAACAACTTTAGGGTGTTTTACAAATCCGACTAAACTGTACAATTTTGGTGATTCTCATTGACTTTTCCAGCAGTTTATTCTGCTAATATGTTCATCCACAATTACTGTCATTAGATGTGAATGATCTGGGTGGGAACAGAGAACTGACCTAATTCGTAAGCAGTTTAGCAAGAAATGAAACTAAGCTTAGACGGGACAGCTCATCCTGAGCAAGAAACCATTAGACCAGGTCAGCCACATTTGTCCAATTGTGGGTGATCATTTACTCGACAGTATCAAAGAAACATAAGAGGATGGAAGATGAGGTACACATACAGATGTTCATTTCACAAATAGTGAGGATCTCCGAAAGACCGATTTCATTCGAGCTAGGATTAACTTACGGTATATACAAGTCAGAAAGTGAGACAAACAAACAAACCAGTACAGGTATTAGAGGTCATAAACCGCCCCAAAGTTGTATAGATGTCCATGTCGATTGAAGACTGGGAGTAACATCACAAAGTGTCGCATCAGACGTTTTGTTGAAGCCAACTACTGACGATGCTGTCCTGACAGCGTTGAACAGGGTGTTCGATACTGAACATACCTAACCATCTTCACACTTCGTTTTATTCAACCGGTGTTACAACTTCAACCAGCGACCTCAGAGACAACAGTCGGCATGAGTATGTACTTCACAAGATGTAATGAGTAATGTGGCATTTTATAGGCCTGAATATGCTTGGTTCTGTCACATAGATAATTGACTGAGTGTAAGCAATCTTTTCAAACATGCAAAACGTTTTATAACTCGGTGTTTTACCCTTTATTCATTTGAATAATCACTGTAACGTATAGCTGACATGTTTAAATGGTCGACTGATGGTAAGGATGTATCACTGAAATGAACAATACTGGCAGGTTTCCCAAGTGAAACATCGATAGGTTTTGACTACCAAACCCACCCATTCTGAATAGGGTAGACGACAGACCAAGTTGATTCTGGACATGGCTATACTGATAGTACTGTTGCAATTGGTGAAAATAAAATTACAGCTGTTTAAAAAATGGGTTGAAGATATACACTAAGAGATGTGGTAAAAATGTGTGTCAAACTACTTGGAACAATTCAAACGCCACTCATAGTTGATAACGCATTTGCATTCGGGCAGACATTTCACCCGGTTCCATTTAACAGAAGACCTTATATACACAAGTTAAAGTTTATCAGCAGTGTAAAATTTTGTCGTCGTCAGGTTTTGAATCCTCCGTTAATGTTCTCTGTGAAGCAACTGTCACAGTGAGAGTAACTATAACACCAGCTTAAGGACTGGAATTCGGTCATGTCCAATGTGGGGAGATAATATTTCGATGGTGACAAACATATGTATGTTGCTGATGAGCTTCAAAATGAATGAAGTTAGAGTCACCTTTCTGTTGGGTTAGCTTAAAAGTCTATCTGAATACAATGTTGTGCTCAAATAGCGCTGATGTTCAAGTTATATCCACCAACTTCCCGATCACTCATCAGCATATAGTATTTCATATCTGTTACTGGGCGTAAGCTTGGGCGAAGAAAATGTCCGAATGTCTTTGTTGAAGCGTTTAGTGACATAAACAGGTTAACTATACTGCACGATCAGCTGCTTATTCATTTGCAGTTTTCACGTAGATATGAAATACAAACATCTGTTCTCAATAGTTTTTTTCCGCTTGACTTCCGTTTATCTCGTTAACTTCAGCGATAAGCGCACGACTTGAAAACACGCTTCAGGTTGACCCTGACTGCATGGATCAATAAGATAACTTTTGCAGTTACCCGACACTAAAGACCTGTGCTTAGTCCGGTCCTTCCATCATCCTCGGGCACTGAGAATGCTCAAGAAGGCGGTGACTACCCTTTTCAGTCCACATGTTACTTGGCATAAGACGACCTCTTAACTACGTAGCCAGCACTTCACACTATAAACGATTGGAGTTGCACATGTTAGATGTGTGTACATAAAAGATCTAATGTAATGGATTTAAGCCGAACCCCCTAAGATTTAATCCAATTATCGTGATGTTTAGTTCAGTCAGACGGGGGAGCTAGTACTTGAGTAACATGTCAAGCTTGATTTGGTTCGTGTAGCGTCAACCGAACTGGACCAGTGCAAACTGGGTTGTAATTCCCGGTGGAACTTCATTCCCTGTCGGATAGACCTCGTATACCACTAGACACAAACATAAATGATCACGTGCACTAAATTGATAGTTACAATAATTACTCCCCTCACACCAGAACAGTGTATCTTCTTGTCCGAAAAGCGCATCGTGAGCAGCATCACCATGTCTTACCAACAAATAGAAAAAGAACTTATTGTTTCATCCAAGTCACTTGTCATTAGAAACTGATTTCACACGAGTGGAAAAGCTATCTGTTGCAACATTCCTATGTGTCTACCATACCACATGTATGTGGTCAACGGGATTTTGTTCAACTCTTTGATGAGACGAATCGGTTAGAACTGGAAGAACACTGATGTGATAGGAGTGTCATAATCTGTATTATCGTAACCGCCCGGTCACCTGAATATGTGCACCCGATACTTGTATCATAGAGGGCAATATACATACTGTTCTGTTCACAGTTTATAGTCGAATAATCTGCAAATTAATACTGACCGAATACTTCAATATGACAAAGATTTTCTGGTATTTTAATAGGTCAGTTATTCATAGATGCTCTTAGCCTTGAGACATCATTGAGTACGATACACTGTTACAGCCAACAGCGCCACAAACTAACAGTTTGAGGGATTCTGTTGCCTTCAAATTGACGATCGATACTTACCAATCTTACCCAGGGAATCGTTGGTAATTTCCGCAAGCTATGATTGCTTGGCTTTCCGGTTTGCTTCCTTCCAGCCAGCTGCCCCCGTGAGTCCTACGTATTACGCCAGAGGCTCCAAAATATACTAAGCGCATACCATAACTAGCATAGATCATACGTTATACTGTCTCGGTTATCAGTCGGTTTGAACCTGGAGGTTTTCACTTCGGAACAAATAGTTGTTTCGCCCAGTCAGCCGACATGTTGCGGATTAACTTATGGAGGTAAAGGTGGTACACCTTTTGCACAAATCATCCACCAGTCGTGGAACAGGATGGACATCTGTTTTGTAGGAGTTAGTCGGAGCAGGCTGGTATAATAAAGACTGCTTTCAGCTGGTTTAAGCGTTCTAATCTGATCATAAGCCGTCAAAAAGTTCGATGTTTTCTGTTCCCAAAGTCTCTGTGGGATCTGGTTAGACAGTAGACCAATTCTAAAAAGCAATTTCGTTCCATTCATTTTGATCCTTCTGAGCTGTATTAGCTTTAAAATTGTAGTCCTTCGTAAGCGACCTGATTCTTTGAGTATACCGGTCCACGATCTGCCCAACTTCTTGTCTACAGGTCGTTAATCGATGATGGGAGCATATTTCGTTTTTAAATATCATACGCAGATCCAATGGCATGAAAATTCCTTAGTTATAGCTACCGCATTCGGAGACACGTTAGTAAAACGAGGATGAGATGGGGTTGATCAAGATGGTTAATTTGTAGAGGTCAAAATACCCGTTAATTAATCATTTTACGCTTAAAACACAACACATACAATAGCATCCTGTCAAACGAAGTTTTAAAGAGAAGAAATAAGCGGAGTAATGTAGTCAGCTTGCTAAATCATTGATCCACCATCTGTCTACAGCTTCAAACGAGGATCCTGGAAGCTACAAAATAGCCAACCTAATTCGACTGAGCACTCACACGCAGACCCACTGTGTACCAGACTTATACGAACCGCAGGTGGCGGTATGGGAGTTGCAATATGTACAGATGTAATTATGGGGAGACTGGCATTTGCGCGTATCGAGGAAATTTCTGACTAAACACAATTGGCGAGCGGCAAACAGACCAACTGGCCACCTCAGCTTTCCAAAGGACATCTAGTAAGTGGTTAGTAGCTGATTCGTTATTTACTTGTGGTTGCTAGAGTCCATAAATTTGTGACTATTAAACACACGCTACTTATGTCACTCCAAACTGCATTATGTCCACAATTATCCCCTTCATCCGGCTATAAGCAAGTAATCATTTGAGTAGTGAAGACTGGATTTTAGGGATTTAGATTATTTCACATTGAACACCAACCATATTCGATCGCAATCCTTGCATTCAAATAAGCTTTTTCGGTTACGCTTAGTGTGAGGTTATTAACTTTGTGATCGACACGCTAGTATCACAAACACGAGGATCGGAGAGCAAATTCCGGCTCGGACCAATAGATAGACTACTGTTGAGCTCTGACGCGAGCGAGACTCGAGTCTAGTGCTTACTCACGAAGTGGCCCGACCGACTGGCCTGCAAGGGTTGCGGTCGAATCCAGATACTGTTCAATCTGAAATGGTCATTTAACTGTCCATCTATGTCTTGTTTACACCTTTCTTGAACTGGCTGTTATCAGGTGACTGAAAGTAATGTTGACCTTTGACATTATGCACCTGACTTGACTTATATACTGTACGTTGGTAACTGGTCCGCTCCATAAGGAGAAGCTTTCTAGGCAGAAGCGAAACTTCTGTAATGAACGTGTTTACCGATCGCACATAAGTTTGTCATGAAATAGTAAGTATTCAATTAGCCCAACACACAGTCCAACAAAAACGCACGTAACGTGAATGTTGAAAACGCAAAATTGTGTCTAAATTTTTGAGCATTTCAGTCCGTTATTTTGACTTGAATTGATAACAAACAAAACAGTAAGCCACCGTCTACTCACTGTACAATGAAAGAGATGGACGTATATTTGAAAAGCTCTCATTAGAACGGTCAAAACGCACCGCATACCGACTAGTACGTCAATCAGAGTGTCCAAACTCACGTCAAACAGGCAAATAATCAAAGCTTTAGTTTTATCTAAAACAACAGAACAGACCTACTAAAAGGAAACGCAGAATACTGAACTTGATATATACTAGATTTTTACCCCGATCTATACCTTGAATATGAGTATGTCTGTTTCAACCACTTGACTAATCTGTCACCTGGGAAGGAGCTATAAGTCTCACACTAGTTTCAATAGCATACCAGGTCGGTACTAAGGCGATCTTTTTGACAGGCTCACTGAAACCTTTCAATTAATTTAAATTCTGGTAGGCATAAAAAATACATTTAGTCTTGAGAGAATTTATGGCCGTTTGTAATCTGCATACCCTTGATTTACTGCGGTGTATAAAGTAAAAATTCGCTTCCAGATCTAAGTATTCGCATCCACACACGTCACATTAAAACACGAAACTAATCATGACAGTATAATAGTTATCAGGGACAATTTAAACTGAATAAACCAAACAAAGCCATAGGTTAAATCCGTTTACCACTTTAACAAATAAAACTTCATCCGACTCGTGCAAAACTAAGTAGGAACTTACCGCGGGCTGTGTAGATGGTAATGCTTTAGATGAAATGTTGTCGCTGTCTGTATTGTGAAAGAGATTGGTGTGAAACAAATGGCTAGTGATATTCGCAGTGGTGGTGGTGGTGGTAGTGGCTGCAGGAGGCACGGTCCAAATTATCGAATCGGACACAACGCCAAGAAAGGAGGAACAGGGTAAGGATTGAGCGGACTGAGTCAGAACCAGGGATGTATCGATTGGGTTGGGTAACAAAAGAGTGGTTTGAGTTGGAATGCTACAATTATTGTTATTGGTGTTGATATTGCCAGAGAAGGTATTGGTAATGTTCGCGCGAACGAGTTGCGTATGGTGCATTGGTGGGGCAGTGATAGATGGAATCAGTGCGGTCACAGTAACATCAGTACCCACGGCTCCTGACATACTGTTCACAGGCACATGAAATGATGTTGCCCCGCTCATTGCAAACGGACTGGAGTGGTTCAAACAATGAGCCGATTCAAGTAATGTGGACTGTGAAATTGGTGTCAACGGTCGGATGGACGTGGCCAGAACACATTTGGGCAAAGCTGGCACCAAAGTGGGTAGAATGGATTCCGTGGTAGTGCCAACATGGATCAGACCGTTGGAGATTGTAGTTGATGAAGCTGGACTCCAGAGTGGAGTCAGAATCGGCTGGTTAGTCACGTTCGCCGGACTTTCCAAGAGAATTCCGTTGGCCGGTGGTAAAGCTTGATCGGGTGATACTCTCGCATAAGTGGTATATTGGATAGACCCATTGACGTTAGACGATGTAAGTTCTACTCTGTTCAAACCCAAACCAACTGTCTTGCTTATGGTGGAATTGATAGGTCCTGTATTGATTGAAATTGCATTATTCGATAAGGCGGTCGCTGTACCGATAGTAACCACGTTAGTCGGAACCAAAATGCGCGGAGTATTGGCCACCAAAATCACATCCTCTGGAAGAACAACGGTGAAATCGAAAGGAGATTTTGAATACATTTTTACTTAGTCGGTAAACATAAATACGTGTCGAGCAATTTAAACAAAAGCACCACCAAAATACAGGTTTTATGGTTCGGAATACATAAGACATAATGCGGCAGCTTATATCATCCAGTGGATTGAATTCCTATGTGAATTATTACGTTACGGCCAGTGAGGTGCTACCTTGAACAATCTACGCCACTCATCAAAATCTTTATGGGTTCTGTAAGCACATTTGGCGATTCACAACCAATGTTTGACAGTAATTTGCCTAATAACTTCACATATCGAAATAACATTAGTTGGTAGCACGAATTAGGTAAGTGCTTTTCTGGGTTGTCTACGAAGCGATGTAGTGATTACCACAAGGTAACTTCCCCGTGGTTGACACATTATTTTCATTCAAACCCGTGTTATTGGTTTATGAGCATACTGTGAGCGTTCCTTCATTTAGTGTTTGAGTTTGAACGTTTGAGATGTGTGAATTAGTCTTTACTAATTCTTTTTATACCATCTCCAGACGGTGAAGTTTCGTGTAATCCTATCACCAAGGGTGACGGTGATGATAATGGCTAGACTACGGCTGAGAGTAACAGACTAACTGAGAATATCGTCTTCCAGAAACTCATTAAATGAGTGACTTTCTGTATGATTTACTAGAGTTTCATAGTGTGTACCGACATCAACGTCCACCAATTCAACAGTCAACGGTTTTCACTTGTTTCTCAGTATTGTGTTTAATAAAAGTCTAACAAATAGACTGATAGATATGCCCATTGCGAAGAAGATTACGTAGTAAGTCACCTTTGAAAGAACCCAGAATACTTCCGTGTTAAAATGAGAGTGTCTATCTCAGACTGATACGTACTGACCACGTGAATACCAAACCCTCGTTAATGTTGTATGATATTGGTAACCACATAAATTATAGCCGAAATCTCAAAAGTCACACGTCAGAATCGTCTTATTCACTGATTCCCACGATATCCTCCGGATTCCCAGAGCATTCAGGCTGAAAACTACCAACTACACAACTGTGTTCACTGAGTTCCAGATAAGCGGAAGTATTTCAGTTGATTAACGAAGAATGGTAGGGAATTTTGTTTGGAAGATGTATTATTCCATTTCCCATTAATGTCGTTGACATGACAGTTCAGTAAGAATGTACCAAATGGAAAGATGTTATAAGTACAGATAACTTTCCACTGGTTTCATAGCAGGTAGTGAATGTGAACATGAAAAATGAATTAAAACACAACGATAAACAGGAGAGAAAAATGTAAGTTGTAAATTACTCATAATCACTAGGCGCCTTGACATTTTTCTGAAGGTAATTCGACAATCTAGGCATTACTGGGAAGTACATGTGATTGAGCACTTGCGAATTACTATTCAGTCATGTATAGTATGATGTCAACTGCACAGTAGTTAACGCAGTTGCTTAATAAAAGTGTTTCTAGGTTTCTAATGTCGACTCAGACATAAATAACGAAAGGGAACTTCAAACATAGTGCTTTATTTCTAAAGGAGCTACCTAATGAGATGCGGAAAAGTGTAGATAACTGTGCGATATTTAGTATGTGGTTTGGAAGTTGCTTGAAACATTTCATCCTAGTCCAGTTACTCATCCTAACTGGGGTTTGACGTTTCTACTAAAAACCATCGTACCCACTAGTTAGACGTAATAGACAAAAGCGGTTCTCCATGGTATTCGTTAACGAAAATTGCAAAAGTACACTTCGACATATGGAACAAATCCTCGTTTTCACCAACATCAACATATTTATCTTTATCGACTGAAGTAGATCAATGTTTGACATTGATGCTTAACGGTCATTTGACTAAGAAAAACAGAACAGTGAAAAAGCCGTGGTCTTTAAGCTTCGAAGAACGGGTGCAAGTAAACCCCACTACAAGAACCACGTAAAAATTCAATAAACCGAAAAAATGTACTCGTAAATTCCGAATCGACAATCAAGTTGATGACAAAAGGAAGGTGGTAGCTGCAGTCTCCGCTTCATTAACTGTACTTACATCGTACACAACTCGAACATACACCCGCAGCACCCGAATTTGAATAATTATCTCCTCTAAGGCCTCCAGTCAGTGACTATAAATTCATCTAACCGATCATCAATTTCAATCATCATTTGTATAGCTGATTTCGTGGGCAGCCTTCCCAAAAATGGGTAACCTCTAGGCAGGTTCATGGTTGCTCATGCATGCATGCTATTTCTCCTTTGATGCTCGCAATCGAGTACCTTGAAAGTACCGAACAGAGGCATCTGATGCATGGGAAAAAAATGGAGACATGAAGAAATAACGATTATGTATACGGAGGATGAACTCCAGGAAACCTGCTTGTTCCTCTAACATCCTGGTTTCCGTAGAGATATCCGAAGTTGTAGCGTTCTATAAATTATAAACAGCAATTATGAATCGGAGTTTTACAGCATTTGTCCTGTTATGGTGAACACTGTTGGACAAAAACGCATACCTGATTGTTCGAACATCACCTTTGTTGGCAGGCTAACCCCGTATGTATAGTGATGAGCGATTCGGATATGTTTTAAGACTTATTGAATGTACTGTCCAGAACTGTGGTTGCATATAGATGAAGCATGTTCAAAAAAGGTTCTCACAAATGGGCAACATTTGTGAGGTCAGACGATCGATAAGACAACGATAAGCTTCTCGAATTTCTAGACTTTCTTGGATCGTGCTTCCCATAGCAACGATGTCCAGGAACCAGTTTATTCAGGCGGATAGAATATTCCGGGGACTCTTCATTTAAGTGCTTCAGCAGACCCATCAAATAGGGCAAATCAGTACCCCTATGCCAGTTTACCTAACAGCAGCCAGAACAACAACTGTACCCTAGTCAACTTGTGCAGCAGAACAGCACAACTGTTGTTCTCACACCTTGAAAATCTTGGCTATCTCCCAGTGTACTGGTTTTTGAGACACACTCGAAGCCCAAGCATTCGAACCTCCAGATTTATACTCACATAAACGTGGATGGACCAAAATCCGTCAATCTTAAAGGTTATAAACATTTCTTCGACTACTTTCTCGTTGAAGTGACTGACAGTTGAGTGGAAAACGATAAGGAAAATGAAATTGAATGAGGACACTGGACCACAACAAAAATACGCGGATGAACATATAAGGAAAAATCACATTCACAAATGAAGCAACATT
Source organism: Paragonimus heterotremus (assembly GCA_013368495.1). Taxonomy (NCBI): domain Eukaryota; kingdom Metazoa; phylum Platyhelminthes; class Trematoda; order Plagiorchiida; family Troglotrematidae; genus Paragonimus; species Paragonimus heterotremus. Next base: position 63,285 of record LUCH01001401.1, read on the forward strand.
GAACGTGTAATTTGTCCAAAATGTAACACGTCCAAGGTTATGTTGCGGAACTGTTGAATACCGCTGAGCGCATTTATAAAACTATTTGACCCAAGAAATAAACAATAATTTATCGTCTGTTGCCTCTAGTGCGTGACTATTTGATTTATGGAAAGAAAGATAGTGGAAAGCAAGGGAATTAACTTGAGAAGGTTTCCAGTTTTACTGAGTATGTTCCAAATTCTTACGGTAACGGCCAAACCTTAGTAATTTTTGTATGTCATGAGGGCTACTCAATGAATCATAGAATGTGTTTGGAACAAGTTAGTTAGACCTGGGTCACTGATTTCTATGGTTCATATATGAAGAGAAATCTCAATCGTTGAGTCAACGTTTGGATTTGACAGGACACCTACTGTACCTTCTCTCAAAGCGATCAAACAAATCAAACACTACTCTCAAGCGAAGGTAACTGAGGGTTTGCATACGGCAATCCAGTCGTGCTTCATGTATGGTCAGTGATGCAATGGTCGTTATGGTTGCTTCCTGAAAGCCTGACCGGAGTTCGAACATCAGGCGTAGCAAGGATATGCACTAATGACGTGTCCTATCAGGAGCAAAGTTCAAGTATGGTGCTTCTTTTCGATTGGGGTCGGCTGAGAAGTCCATAGGAATGCGAAAGACAAAACCAATTGTGAATGAGGTTCAAGTTACGTAAACCCAAGTCCTCCGCTATTTAAGGGTGTTTTTTACGTTTGGAATTTCTGCGGTGACAACAACAAAGGGCACAAAGCATGACCTATGGTTTATAAATTAAACGAAACCCTGAATAGATTTAAACAACTGACCGTTTGGTCAGTGGTAGATTATCTATTTGAACACCATCCAACACTGTTGCTTAGAATAATCAGGAATTCTCTACACAAAGCAAGAATATCAGTGGAAAGAGCATTAGCGGACAATATAAACTGAGATTTCAAAATACTCCGGCCAGCTGATCTTGGTTTACGCAAGGTTCATGTTGTAGAGCACCACACCACTCTATCCTATGCACTCAGAATTTTACGCACTGATGACGTCATATTGTTTGATGATCAGAAGTTTGAAATTTAAACACAAAGCTCCGGAGACAATGAAACACCAAATGTTTATACTTTTAACCTAGAGAAGCATAACAAAAGTAAGTGACCTTAGAAACCACTTGAAAAGGTTTCGAATTTCTTCAAATTAGTTTGACCCGAACTACCAAAATTGAGGCAGTACCGATTTCTCCGGCGATGCTTCAGCAACAGTACGATTTTGACGCACAGACTGTGATCATTACAAATGAACTTCCATCGTTTACTATACCTTACATTATTTGCCAATCACCAACCATAATGGCATAAGAAACGCGATGACCAGCAAATGAATTGGAAAGGAGGAGATAAAGCAGTAGCCAATAAGTCTTTTGTCTTCCAGATTTATGCCTTCATCTGATATCTGACCTCCGGCTAATCACATTTCTAGAGGTTGACTGACTGAGCTGTCTGTGACAACTACTGAGGTGTAGGAAGGTTAGTCACGGTCTTACTCTTGGCACTGTGCTGTTTGTTTGCAAAATGTAGGCGCACTGATGTTGATTGTCTGAATTTGTGTATTGTGGGATTCATGGGGAATGTTTTTTTTCATATTCTCTTTTCACATCCTAACTGTGACTCATATGATTATAGGAGAACTACGCGAAACAGCTGAATTATTGTTGCAATTGACGGTAAGGATACTGACGTTCTGAGACTATAATATTAAAATTTTGCAAGACTGAGTGACTCAAATTGCTAATTGAAGGCTTCATTTTTTAACTAATGTTCCATTCACTTGACTATTCACTTAGTTTGCTAATTAGATAGATATAAATTGTTCAAATGTTTGAATGAATTACCTTCATTAGTGAGTGGGATTATTGTGATGATGACATTAGTAACGATAAGGATAATGGTGATGATGAAGATGTTATTCATGATGAGGACTTTAGTGGCGGTAGTGGTGGTGGTGGTGGTGCTAGTAATGATGTTTTCTATGAGAAGAGCGATGATGATTACGAGGTTCATATGGGCTGAATGCATGTGTGTATTTACATTCAAAATTTCAATATATGCAAGACTAAGGATAGTAAATGTAAACCGTCTATAATGTACCTGTTTTTATGAACTATTTGCTTGATATAAACTGAACATTTACAACTGAATACAACGTTCGTACTCATGTGGACGTGTCAGATGGCTGTTTTTAGGAGGAAGCGCTAGACGTGAGTTTCGCTATTGATAGAGCTCGTCCGTAGTGCATATAATTCTTGCGATCAGGATATGAACTCTGACCATGCTTTCAAGAACCAGCTTTGTCGACCCCTGCATCACTAACTAGACATCAGACACAACCGAATTATCTTGTACAGACCTACAGTCACACTCGCTTGTGAGCAATGCTAAGGTTCTGCGATATTTCTGGAAGGAAACATTGTCCGATTAACTCCAAGCACTGATCCGAACACTAGAACTTCCGCTCAACTTCAAATCACATAGGATATTAAATTACCTAAGCTATATATCGCTTTTTGATAGGTAGCAGGCGATTTGGATTGACACGAAAATCCCCTACTAGCTACCAATAAGTATGAACCTCTGTTGAAAAAATAACCTTTCTACAACATTTGTGGAACGATTTCAAAGGCTGTGGTATGTTCATTCTTCCAGTCAAAAGCAGTACTGCAACCTTGTTGGACTAAAACTGACCTGTTTGTGCAGTGTCAGTTGTCAGTGTGGTACATTCGTGACTAAACGTCATACACCGTTGTGGCAACCAAGTCTCATCAATACAGGATGCAATGACATGGACTAACAATGAATAAGCTGACTTAAAATTCCCGTATGACTGAACTAATTTTGGACTCCAGAAAATAGGTTAACTTAAAGCGGAGTCGGATTTACCTGGTGTTATATTAAGGGGACCCATATGACTGCGGGCCCCAACCGGAGAAATCGAATACAAACAATGCCCTATAAATGACTGTCAGTGGTAGCGTCTTGTGAATGTGTATAAAGTGTTCATAATCAATTGGGTTAAACGTCAGCGCAAACCAGACGCATGATCTTAGTTAGTCTATGATACTTTTGACACTGAAATCAGACCAGATCAAATATTTTTCTGAGTTATGTACACACATCAAGTTTGGTATTTCCTGCAAAATGTTTCTAAAAATTTCGACATTCCCTATCAACTGTACGTTACCAATATTAATTAGGATGTCTTACCCTTGAAAAGAATTGCCTCCCTCAGAAAGTAACTCCTTGAACATTGATTACTGAAGAAAACCCTGACTTGCCTGCATATATATATATATATATATATATATATATAAGCCTAGTTCAGTCACAGCGATATGGTTGGGTAATGGGAACAAAACCTCAGCAGTCATTGCTCTGGATTTTGTAAATGACATTTCTTCTGTCGGCGTGTTTGAGTTTTTACTTTGGTTTTGATAGTATTTTCGTGATCTTATCGTTGGCGTGTGTGTTAGCGTTATACCGTGTGATTTCAGGGGTTTTGCGGACATTTGTGATATAGTCTTGATGTATGATAGTACAATTCGTTTTGTTGATGGTCCGGTAGAGTTCAAATATCCTTCCTTCTGCAGTAAACACCGTCTGATGAAACTTCGTGGGTATCCGTCGCGGAGAAATGCTGGGTACAAGTACTCCTCTTCCTTTCTTCGAAATTCTGTGGAGCTACAGTGTGTTTCATGTCGTTTGAACAGAGTTCGAAAGCAGCTGATTTTATGACCGACTGAGTGGCTGCTGTGAAAATTAAGGAGTTGGTCCGTGTGTGTTTCTTTTCGGTTAACTAAGGTCTCTAGTGTTCCTTCAGGTTTGCAGTTGATTAGTATATCTAAGAACGGCAGCTGGCTGACGGTTTCAAGCTCTATCGTGAATTTACTATCGTTGAGAACGTTGTTGAGCAGTCTGTTTGTGTATTTAATCACTGAGCGTTTAAAGACTACAAATGTGTCGTCAACATATAGTATCTAGAGTTTATGCTTGATCCCCGGCGGCGCGGTATTCTCTAACCTCTACTTGACCATCTCTGTGATGAATCCGGATATGGGCGGACCCATTGCTAATCAGATATCGGGTCGAAGTTTAAATAAAACAAGAATCAACCAATGGTAGTTCAGGTCGAAAACCAAGAACAAAAGAATATGACCAACCAGAATTCAGGCCGGAAGGTCAACTCACTCTGCTATATAAGAGAAGGCATCCATTGAACTTTACAAAAACCCGCGCTCAAAAACCGTACGTTGAAACGCTTATGCACCGATGATATCACCTCGCTTCGTGATGAAACGTTTGCAACCTAAATGCCAAGCTCGGCGAACATACCAATACCAAAACCACCAACGCGAACTACGAACGACCCCAGTGTTCACAACTATCGGAAAAGACTACACATGTTTGTGAACAAAATATTAAAAGTTAATTTATTCACCGAGACATCATCAACCTTTCGGTTTACGTCGAAAGGAAGTTCTACGACAGACAGGTACTAAAAACGCAAATGGGTGTAAACAAACTGTTGTGCGTTAGTCATTTCCGTGTCCACTGGATGTCATGCAATTGCAAAGTGACCGTCTTCAATCTGTCACTTACCCATTGTAGTCATGGGCTCCACCTTAGTGATCGACTGATTTGTGGGGCTGATCGCAACAAGAGGTGCATATGTGATTTTTCTTTCGAAGTTGGACGAAATACTTAAACATTTTGAGGCTTGGAGCGTAGCCGTGTTTTCAGGGTTGAGACGAACAACAGAGGCGCAACCGGCCGGTCCAGAGGATCTCACCAAAACGGGGTGTGGAAAATCGGTCATCGCACTCGGACAGGATTGTACAATCAATGGAACTTGCCCCGATTCATTTGTCGCGGTTCCAATAAATTCTAGTCGCTCTTGCTCAATAGGATACGTATTGCAATTTGACTCGATAAATTGAGCGGGCGAGTTCAAATTCATCATGAATGGAATGTCCAGTTGTGTATCTCGACCGGATGCATCAGCAGCAAGTCCACAGGGATTGACATCGAATAAATCCGCGTTTGACAGACTGCCAGCGGAGGTTTCGTTATTTGTTGTGGTTGTGGCATTATTACCGGTGTTGATCGTGCTAGTGCCGGTTGCTGTGGGTTTCTGACGTTTCATCCCAAACGACATTGTTTGCAATTCAAGTTGTGTGCCGACAGCAGTGACACCAGTCTCCAGTGAAATGCAACTACCACTGTCTGTGCTACAAACATCCTCACGATAGTCACGAGCATACTGCTTTGAGGTTCGTTGCGTGCCAGGATAGGATTTAGTGACCTTGGGGTTGAGAGGCCAACTGGACTTACCATTCAGTTCGCTTACTTGCAGGTGTTTCTCATGCACGATTGCTGCACTGGGCACTTTGTCCAACCAACGGGGCTTACTGCCATCTTCTGCGAGGATTCGGGGTTGGGGGCAGATGGAAAATTATGGGACGGGAAAACAAAGTGGTAGAATGCCCGTCGGATCGGAAAGTAAAAAATCGATATTTGAAAAAACCATAAACACACTGGTCTTTTGATGTTCCCTTCTATGTCAAAAGTCCCACGTCAGCCTTCTCTCTTGCAATCATGAAAAGAACCTGAGATCATTTGAACCGATATTGAGGCAGACAGTCTCTTAATTAGCAGTAGAGTGTTTACGGATGTTACTAGTGAGCTTCTAGACATACCTGACTGCATAAGAATTTCAAGTACCTATCAGATTGGACGCTGTACTCTCCAGATTGTAACTTAAAGTGTACGGCAAGTGAGTGTATGAGGTACACTGTCACGCATCCAGAAATCCCGTAATTATGGCCCTCATTACTCGATGGATCATCTGGACCAACTTGAAGCTTAATGTATTGTTACCCCTGAGGGGGTTGTCTGATTCACCGTGTTTTTATCGGCTGGCAGTTGTTGCGGTTGACAAATGCTCGTTCATTTTTGATGTTGCCAAACACAGTGGTATTAACCAGCCGACGGTATTGTAGAGCTGGAATAGGTTCCTACCAGTAGCAAAACTTCTAATATTACTTAGGTAAAAAGATACTGAAATGCAAGCCTTAAAATTGACGGAGAATTTCTAGGTGTCGAACTAATGGATAACCGGCCTTGAACTGACAATTCAACAGAAACGGTGGCTTGTTAAAATGGATTACATTCGCGTGTACTGACTGTTCGTTCTCCCTATCATCAAACTTCCCAGCCAAAGTCACTTTAGTTCCCGCCTGGATTCACCAGATAAAGATAGGCCGAGTGTGATTTGACCCAACACTCCAGATGTTACTAGCCGCGACACTTATCCGCTGGGTTAACAGGGGACCTATGTGCAACATCTTCTAACAGGATAGTTTTATGTAAAACTTGGTAAAGGGTTGGTCGAAACTAATCGTGTTTGTCTGAAGGTTTTATCGGCAAGTCCAATAGGAATTTCAGTAATTGTATGAACTTCACTAACTACTTTTACAGGGATTACTAGTGTAGTATTCCAAAATACCGGTTGATTTTGTTACATACATGATAGTGAAGATGTGTTCAGAATCTGTGTAGTTCATTCTGTTAAAATGGTAGCCACTTAGAGTCACGACCAGCACTCACCAAATACCCACGTAAATTACATACCTGAAAGATGTGTGACAGATATTGGCTGTGAAGTTTAATACTTTCTAAACATCATCTAGAAAGTTAGAGAGCATTTTTCGTTCTCTTGAGTCCTTCGGAATGCGTTGTGCAGTTTTAAAGATGCTAAGCTCTCCTGTGTTATCTTTGCGATAGCGTACGTATAATGTATATTGAGAGCTGGTTGGTGTATTTGTGGTGTCGCTAATTTAGCGTATTTATTATTACGTAAAATGTAATAGAAGCCCGGGGTTCTATGGCCAAAACATTCTTCGTTAATGCAGATACTGTTTGATGACAACTAGACACCCTGAAGCTTAGGTGGCGCGTGTGAAGGACATACATTAGGATTTAAGTAAACCACCCTCTGTGAGTGCTGGACTGTAGTTTTTCAGGTATATGACCAGCGAGGACTGCGTTCATTTTCCTGTGTACGGCAGTACTAAAATATATTCAACTAGCTGGTTAGGAAATGATAGTTTTCTCACCAGAGTCAAGCGAGTCTATTCGTCTACCGTTCAAGAATCCGCAAAATTAGATTGTTAGGCCAAATACTAAGGAGGCCAGTCAACCGACTACCACGTTGTGCAAAATTTGACGACATACCAGCTCAGTACTGAAAAGCGCGATATAGAAAGATACTGCTAAGGCACCGATGAATAGCGACAGTCATCAGTGGTGTAACTGACGGTTGTCAGATCAGGCTATAGACTTGTTGGTTTACTGCAGCTTGGGTCGCGGGCACTCAGATAGATGGGGACTAATGTGGTCCAGTGGTGTGATCGTTGTCGTCGTATGTCCGAGTTATCTGTAAGCCAATGACGATAAGTAACTGGGGGCGGTAAAGAACGCGGGTGTTCAGTGGTAAGTTGTGGGTCCCTTGTTGATGGATGTTAGAGAATAAACTGGATTTTTAACACGCCCACTATCATTCTTTCGTGGTATTTGGACAAAGGCTTTTATCATCTCCGGTTGGCATCGTTGATATGAGCTGAGAAGAACCGTTATCGGTACAGCCGATGATTAAGAATAAAAAGCTCACATCTGGTCACAAATGAGTGCACCTGCCGTCTTCGGATGATCGTCGTTTCTAACAAACATCAAGGTTGTCAACCAACGCTTACACTGAGGGAAGTTCTTACTGAAGGTTAACAGTACGCGGAATGTGTTTCACTTCCATATATTCACGTAATTCGAGGTTGCATTTAAGCGCCTAGATATGACGTATCTATCCGACTTACTGTATGTTTGACTGACAAGAAATTAACAGGCTCATCACGTCGACATAAGATTAGAGATTATAACTCGGTTCTAGCAAAAGGATGTTGAAATGACAAACTTTAGTGACAGCAAAATTTAACCACTTGCTTTCAAATGAGGCAATCAAACCCCACACTCAAATACTCATATAAATGCTTTGGTTCAGTATAGTATCGCGTTTTACAGTCAAATTTGTATGAACTGATGACTGTGGAAGATCAGCAAGTGGTTTTATGCTACTGCAATAATTGTTCGGCCTGCACTAACTGTTTCGTATTTTGAGCAAAAAAGAATTACTAACTTGAGGTTGGAGAACAAATATAAAAGGCGCATATTCTCAATTCGCTAACATATCTCTGCGAACCATCATTTAATCGGTTTCTGAGAATATATGCAAACAACTTGTGCGAACTACTGCGATTGTCGCCATATTTTACGTATTCTTCACTATATCGGTAACACTTAAGCAAGCTAAGCGTGGTGCTCAAAGGACATTCTGACCGAACACTTGTTTTTGGTTGCGTGGTTCGCATCCGGTAGAGTTTATTTGAAAGCTTGATTAATGTGGCCTTTTCAGAGACTTAAACGAAATGAATACGGCAGGCACCCGGAAAGCCTTGACTACCAACTCACGACAATAACGGAACTAAGGTTCAACTGAATAAGCCATCTAAATTAGAGGAATCCGACGTTCAAGTCATGCCAGATGTTAGTTAGAGTATTACTATGTGGTCAAACTTTTCGCTGAAGTAAGCTAAACAGAACTCAGAATAAGTCACAACTTTCTAATTCAGACAGGTTACGCCAACAATCTCTATCGAAAGAGAATACCAGACTGGAAGTTCATTTTTACCAGAGCTCCCCATTAACGTATAATCTTACCACTGGCGTAGTTTGATCTCGGGCCAAACTTTCATGAGTCTACCGTGTCGACTACTGTGCCAATGTGTATTAGGGAAAATCAAATCATCACATACAAAGGCCTAGCCATATTTTCTTACGAGCAGTACTCAGGCTGCTCATTGCAACAAAAAGAGAGACTAACTGCCTTGCTAATTTCAGTCAGTGACCCACAATTAGGACATCCTAACTAAGTTCACATTCACTTGCTGAATGACGCACTCGTTAGTTACGAGTATACTGAGACAACAATAGGATATTCATTGCGAAATGTGATTAGTTAACTTGCCCCAACCTGTCGAGTTCATAAAAGATTAAATTCATAGGGCCGGAGGTTGGCGATAAAACTGCGAACAAACGAACGCCACTTTGCATGATTTATACAATCGATTAGTGAGAATAACCGAAATGCTTGTAAATCGGAATGTACGTTTTCTTGCCGTCCTGATGAATTAGATGAAAAGAATACTTTTAAGTGGGCGGTGATTTGGTTGACGTAAATCGAACACGATCTATGTTTGGACACAGATTTTGCAATCACTGTTAGTCAGACTTGACTTATCTGGATGTTCTAAAGTAGTCTACATCAGGTAGACCAATATACATTTTCTCCAACAATTCCGGCCGTGGTTAGTTACATTGCAGCTTGTTTTAGTAACTGTCAGTCTGTTCGATTCGCGGCCTAAAGATTTATATTTGAATGGGAGGCACATTTTTAAAACAGCCAGTAAACGAAGCACACTGCGATTGGACTGTCCACTTGTCTTGTTCAATGAAGTCTATGTCAGTTCACTCAACTGATTGTTCAAAGGTCAGCTCGTGGATAGTTTCTACAAATTTAGACGGTAAAAGCAAAATGTCCTGAGAGAAAGAAATGCCTCTGTAGTGCTCGACTTCATCAAACGAAATCAGAGTGAGCGATCGATTTCCAGTTCTACAAGTATCCCATTTTCTAATCACAGAAAGTGTGATTTCAGAGTGCCATCAAACCAAAAAGGAACATAAACGCTTTGTTTGTCTCCCTTGTGTCTGAGTGCACTTTCTCCGATTCGCCAAATCTTTCAGACGAGGTAACCAAACTTACAAAAACATAGAAGAGACATTCAATTTAGGAAGAACACGGCTGCATTAATTCCTTAGTCATTGTTGGCTTCAGACTGAACAGCGCATTAACTGTGCTAGGATTTATAAGTACTACATACATCTGACACTAAAATATTGTGCAATTTCCTCCGCACTCCGGGAGTCGGTAATTACATTATGAGGTACTAAGCAAAACGTTAACCTCAGAAATACTTTTGGTTGTAAATGTCGTACGGGTTTGTAGTGATCATTTTAGTGATGAGGGGAATGCTAAATTGTCTGTTGGTCAAACTTTTTGGAAAACATACTGTTCGACAACCAGGCAAAATTTAGTTCGACCATAACAGTAAAAAGATGGACAAGGTAGACAGTAGCGTTTCGTATTGCCTCTTCAGTAGCAAACTCCAATAACCGACAATATATACATATGTATCACACTAGTAACTGGGGAAGTGAAGAAACAAAGCAATCCTCACAAGCCACAACTATGTGTACAAAAATAATTGCAAGTTACCCTTAAATTCCAATGGAACTAATAGTTTTTGCGCTTCTGTCCTTCACTACATTTTATGTTTTCCATTTATTCACCCCCATTCTGTTAGTGTTGTATACACAATCTCAGTTATAGTTGCTTGGTACTGAAGAGGCAACACGAAGTGATAACATCCATCAGTATGTGCAAATTTATGAAGGAAACCAACTATCTCAAAATTCAGTTAGTCGCAGACATCTAATGTCACAATTTGCCAAAAAAAACTGTTCTCATTGAGCATGAGATTTTGGCTGTCAAGGTGTAAACTACTTGTTGCCACATCCAACATTCTAGTTACATGTTAACCATATCTCTTCTCGTTTAAATTATCTCTAAATTACTCCTGTTCATCAAAAGTTTATTGCTGTCTGATTAGATACCAGTTCAAGGTATCTCAAGGGCTATCTTTGATAATGCTGCGCAGTGTCTGGGTGATCCAAACTGAATAGACCATATTGGTGAGGTAGAGGAGGGAACTGGAACACCGGAATAAGCCCACTGAAGTTCTGTCACTGTTTGAGATGTTACATCGACGTAGATCCGATTCGAACACGTTCACTGAACGTTCGCCATATCTCAGTGAAACATGGCAGTGTTAACCGAAAATGGAGGCGCATGCCTTCCGGAACACATCTTTTCTCACTGTCGACCCAGGATGATTTGGCTACCGTGCTCCACTGCAGCTTCCTGATCAGACTTAGTTAGAAAGCACGGCAGTATACGTCATCGCAAACCGTCGAGACTCCAATGAGATGTTCCTGTCCACAATCTGCGCCTCACTGCACCGGTATTAACGACTTAATTTCGGTCACTCTGGAGACGTAAGGCAACATCAGAGAATCTCGCAGAGACATTCTAAACCGATATCACAGGAAATGTATGTCTGAGCACACAAAAGTGCTATTAAGACCTGACGAAGTGTAGATGATTAAGTACCGTAAGACCGTCGAAGCGATCGCGGAAAGAACTGAAGCATTCAGAGTTCAAACCACAGATTACATACAGGGTATTAAACGTCCTTACTAATAGACCGTTGTTTAAAAAAGTATCTGACAACCAATCAGGCTTGATGTTGTTTACTGATAATAAACAATCAACCAGCATTGATAATATACTTTCAATTGGGACATCAGTCATACGAGCGAAGTTTGATACTAATGATTAATTTCAAGTTGAACATCACCCACAATTGATCGCAGCTGTCGCATCTCCATAGACATTCCAATCGGCCCCTTTCGAACTGTAGAAGCACTAGACTCGAGATTCGCTCTCATTAGAGTAACTGTGTCTCCATTTTGAAACGATCGGGCAACCTGATCATTACTCACAAACAAAAGTGGTTGAGCGTTCACATAAGGTAATTAGGTCGTGCCCAACGTGAGGTCAATGGCGCAGTGGTAAACACGGTTGCCTGCTCATGAACAGCGTGTCCGTGGTTCAAGTCCAGGCAGTATCGATTCTATGCACTACTGACGAGCTCTAATGAGAACGAAACTCGAGTCTGGTGCTTCTACAGTTCAAAAGGGGCCGACTGGAAAGTCTATAGAGATGCGACAGCTGCGATCAATTGTGGGTGTTGTTCAACTTGAAATTAACCAAATCCCCGACTACTCAACAGTGATGTTTAAGTGTCGTAAGAAGCGGATTCATTTGAGCGAGAAACACTGCCATTATCGAAGACATTCCAGCGCTTAATTATGTCAGAACCTAAACTAGCGGACTGTGGAATCGGTTTGGGGAACGATCAGATGGTATTCACAGATGGCTTACAGATTACCTTATTGTGTATTCATGAAAATTGATTGTTCAAGGTGGCAATGATGCAGTAACAGCAAAATAATTTATTTCGCAAATCGACGATCGCTTGTTCAGTTCTTGATCTCGCCGACTCTCCAAGAGGTGGACCCATGAAAGAACGGATGTGAAACGACTGTCTGCAAGTCAATTTTGACAGATATGACAAACCACCCAAACTAAGGTCAACGCTGTTCAGCGCGATCACAACATGGGCTGTATCCAGTCGAGTGTGACCAAGTGAAAGCAAACGTCTGAAATATTAAAATCCAACACAAAAAGTTAATCTATTTTCACTACGAATCGTGTTCCCGCTGTACCTTACCGTTAAAATAGAAAATTTCGCGTTTAAACAGGCTTTGTCCTACATTTATCTAAGATGTCTTTTGGATATTAAATTTAGATAGAAATCTGAAATCACTGTGACCTATGTTTAACGATTAAACGCGTTTAAAAAAATTACACCCGCGTTCCACTAACAGCGGTAAATCAGAAAGGATTAAAAACGTACTGTTTTTATAAAATCACCATGTAACAATGACCTACTTTTTCGCACTTGTATCAAATCAGGACGCATACCCACGAAGAAACACTTTTTCAACCGGCAGGCAGGGCATTCTCGTCGAGTTGCAGGCGTGATTTCATGTTCACCAGTTTTCGAAGTGCAGGTCAACTCCTGTTTGCGTTTTGTGTGCATGTTCGTGTGTTTGCATGCGTTATATGTTGCGCAATCGGACCGAACACATGAAATGGGGTGAACGAGAAACGAAGGAACCGGGTTCGTGACAGGAAGACGGCAAATCAAGTTGACGACGACGAAGACCATGACAACGAAGACGGTATGGGGAAGGAGTTGAACAGATGGAAGGAGAAGATGAACAAGACGTGATAAGCGAAGGGCTAATTAGCACCAAAACCTCGTGACATGCACAAATGACGGATAGGTGGAAAGTGTACGTGTATAGTTTCGTGGTTTTGTAATTTAAAAACACTTCAAACTTTGTCGCTAGAGCCCGTCGCACATGTCGTAAGTCGCTTCAGTCGTCGAAATCTGCATGAATGAAATGAATAAATAAGCCAGTAGAATATTTGAAATGTCTATTTAGTATAGCACTAATAGACTGAACAAGCTTGAAAGTGGAATATTTAAAGAAAACAGATGGTCGTATACCTCATCCAAAATGTTAGCACCCTCCGAACTAATACAATTCAGGCACTCAAGGCCGGCTCTCCGCTGAGAACAGTCTCATTGTCGTGGCGTTACTGCTGTCCATTCCCACCCTTTTTGTACTCGAATGGTGTTCTTTCACTCATTCACTTGAAATAATGCCCCAATACTACAAGACTGGGCGTTTCACATGCTCGACTACTGGTGATAAACAAAATATTTGTTCCACTTAGTGTTTCTTACGGTTCAGCGGACCTTAACAAACCGGCAGTTAGCAATTGCGGTCATGTATTTATGTTTGGAGACAACCTCTCAACCAAGTGAACCCAACTGATTATCTCACCAATATGCATACGTTTCAGTTGACATGAACTGTGCATCGTCACTTACCGTGTTAACTTTATTTCAGCTGACCGATTTTTGGTCCAGCATTATCCCACAAGATTCCACGGATACTTTCTAAGGTACCCTCATCCGACAGAAAGAAAGGACATAAATCTTGCATGCAATCTATTTTGCCCTATTCTTCGAGGATATTAACAGATTCACGGTATTTCACCAAGATACTGTCTACTGATTGGTCTATACCAATGATCGTATGAGCATGGAAGGCACTGTTGTGGAATCCAGTTAGTTTAAATTTGTATTATTTTCTGGCGGTAAGCTGACTGGCATGAAGTATACTCATGACATCCTCTTGCTTGTCGTAGTAAACAAGCATTTACATTTCCCGTTTTTCTTTCCAGCTTTACTTTATCTAATTTTTCCCTTTTCTTTCGATTTATTTTTCGCTCAACATTTTTGGTGCAACTGTCACAATAAACGGCTGCTTAGACCACAGTACAGTCCTGGAAAAATCATGGCTGTTACTAATGAAAGAACGGTTTTATTCATTTGCATGATTAGACAATGTGTTATTGATGGAAAACGTGATGTGGATCAGTCGTTGATGACTGATACGATTATTCTATACCATTAGCATATCTATGCCGATGCGTGATTTGCCTTGAAATTCTGATGTTCCACACTTGGTAGATTGTTGAGCCACCCGATGTCAAACCGCTGAGCTGCACTGTCTCAAAATTGAATGACGCCTGCTGAAAAGCGCAAATTTACTTACGTTACACTGTGGTTGCAACGGCTGTTTATGGAAAGAGATGTGAGCAGTAGCCGCATGACATGCTAGTCACCCGTTCCAATGGGATTGTGAATACCAAGGAGAAAACAGAGTAAATGAGCATCAGTAACTAAATTGTAAAAGGTATATATCTTTTGTGTGAGCTGTAAGCTCGAATGGTTTATTTAACGTGTGTCAATGTAACAACCTTCTACAAGTTACTGACCATTTACAGGATTAACGTGAACTTTCGAGATACACCATCTCGTAAATGGGAAAACAATTACACTGTCATCTGGATGTTCCAAATAGAAATATTCGATAAGACACAATTTAGCATCTATGGAAATGGATCGTACAGTGAAATTTTGTAATAGTATTTATTCACTAGTAAGTCGTACTGTACCTTCCCGTCAAACTGTGTATCACCTACTTATGTAAATCGCTGTGCGGAACCTTCAACATCGTCAGAACAGTGTCATGTACAGTCCGGGGTGACGACTAACAGCTAACCAGTGCAAGAGTCAGACTGTACTAACCTTCAGTGTAACAGCAATCAGCAGGGCTGATATGCTGTGTGCATCATGCATTGCGCAGCTCCTATACTTACGGTAACAATAAATGAAATAGTAACTACATTTCTCATTACCTGCATAATTTTCACTGAGATTGTCGATGATAACACCAACACTACATTAACAGCACGTACTGATAACATACAGTAAATGGCTCTGGTGGACTGCAGCATGAAAATCCTGTCGCCGCAGTCAATGTGCTGGATCATTTGGTGTATTCTATAAAAACTAAGGATTTGAGTGAGTAACTGAGTCTAAATATGAACAGTCTGAACGGCATCCTAGTTCAGCTGATGGAAAACTTGCCCTGTTTGGATGTGCTGTTTTCATCGTTGCTTCAGGTCCAATAGAAACCCAGATTTTTCGGATTTTACTTGAGGTAACCAATATCTTTTAACTGGCACTAAATTCGTTACGACTAACGAGTATTACCTTATTGGTTTGGTAGTCCCAATTTGTTTCAAAAGACCTATTAGTCCAAATGAAAGCTACACATGTTGACAAGTCAACTAACCGGAATTGGATACGCTACTTCTGTGTTACAGCCTATTTTTAATGAACGATGGACAATACATTTGACTAGTCTGTAAAATGATAGGGCAAGAATCTCACGCGTTTGTTACTGATACTAATTTGACGATAAGTTCCCTATTTGTGGAAACTTTGGCAGTAAGTTAAAGATTGAGCTATTCACAACAGATGATGTATGAAGTTTTGTCCTTGTTCACTAAATGCTCGACAGCGTTGACTGAAAAAGAATTCAGTCAAGATAACCCCCATTAACAGATTGACGCTTTGCATCAGTGAAGGTCGGATGTCGTCCAGGTATTTCTTTCTATCAGTATCTTCAGTCACTTAGTTAACATGATATACAAGTCAAGACATGTGGACAAATTGAATATAAAGTCTAATACAATGCTATGAGGCCAGGTTGTTGTCATCGAATTCATAGAAGACATCTCCAAACGCAAGCATCCTGCTGGACAGAATTACATTTCAACGGGGTAAGTGGACTGTAACAACTACGTCCACAATACGGATCCAATAAAGTAAAGTGCTCAGGTTAATGTGCAATAAATATGACACATACGTTTTAAAGGATTGCATACAACCGTTATTACCACTTTTTGGGGTAGGTGGAATCAGTCAAATTTGCAGCACTGAATTAACAACTCTCAACCCATGTTCACTACTGCTGTAACGGAATCCTATTTAGGCCGTCTTCGTATTTTATGGATGAGCGCTTTGTTGAAATGGGCTAACTAGAACTGATTCTATTTGTTAACTGTGTGCTAAACACTGAATAAGCCAGCACCTTAAAAACATGCTCGGATGCCTTGTAAAATGTGATAATTCAACTAAAACGAAAATTAAGAGCCCATATAATTTCGTAGTTTTAGTCAAATTATTCAGAGTTGCATTACCTGAGTGGGGGCCCCATTTAGCGATCGATTATGTCACTCAATTTGAACTCTTATAAGTTAACACTGAGTCGAAATCTGTATAAATCTGGCTTCTTAGATAAGGTTGCCAAGTTCATAGGTGACGTACTCTAAAGGCTCACAGTGACAGCAACGCAAACATGTTTCATCTAATCATATGTTACGATCATATCCGAACATCAAATCTACAGCACTTAGCAGAGAGTGAAATGAAATTCGGATGACTGGTAAGGTAGTCAGTTTGTTACAAATAAACAGACATGCCTGGTCAGAATATGGTGAACACCTAAGACAAAACTTAAGGCCACAGCTTGCGCTCGTTAAAAACACCTCATCGCATGACCTTAAACGAGACTTCGGTATATGAGCATACACTGTTGTTAAGTTTATTGGAAACCCCTCAGGTACCAACATAACCGTATATTATTTCTGCTCAAAGCATAAGAGGCATAAGAGGTTTACACTCCCATACATACATTACACTAGGCCCGTTCTATTACCTTGACTTGATGGTGCAGTAACCATACTTTGGAGTACACTAGAAAAGCTAGAGAACAAGTTGCGTGTTGACCACGCCCACAGAATTGGAGGAATTGAGGCGATCGGAATAACTACATTAAGATGGCGAAGGCACAGTTGAAATAACTTGGTTATAAACAAGCACAAATCCGCATCAGTGATCTTAACGGTTCACTAGACAATAGTGCTTTATTTTCGTGACATGGACAGCAGAAATGCTCGACAAATCACTGAAGGATTATGCTGGTGGAGAGTTCGGTACTACTATTCACAAACATGCAATCTGCCAACTGGAAACAGTTGGAAGAAAAGTTGTTTTATTCACAGCGTGATTTGTAGCTAAGTCGGAGACGTGATTATTCAGACATTGGACACAATACCCAAAAGTGGTTGTGTGATATGGCCAAAGCTCACAACAGGTGGATGACCGACAACAAGACAGATCTAACGAGTCATCAATGAGCGAGGTCGGCCCATCCGGAAAGGACTGACAAGCAAACATTCATGGCAGGAAACGTCCACAAACCAAACAGAATGAGAACGAAACATGCATGACAATTAAGTAAAAATCTCACAGTATTGTGGACTGGGATTCCGGTTCATAAACATGGCGCACAAGCGGCATGAGAGCCTGTGATGTAAACAGTAGAGACCTTGCTTTGCTGAACGCCCTTTGGATGCAGTAGAGCTGTTTATCGCATTACCGACTACGTTAAGTCCTTAGGTAATATGGCACTAGCCCATGAACATACAAGAGAACTATTGCCACGGATGCACCTCGGTTGCCTCTGGCTAATGTCGTCTTCATCAGTTGTTTCGCGCTAAATGGGAAGGTGGAGGGAGCAAAGCGAATGTTCAGAAGTGGATCTTCAAAAGATCTTTGGACAAACGAACAACCAGTCCATAAATATTATTGCACTAACCGCCAGGCATTCCACATGTGTATTGTGCGTCTGCCTCACCAGGCAGCAGTCACCGAGAACCCCGGCAGATAAATGAAGCCACAAACTGACCAAGCAATTGCAGAGGTGCGAAAGTCGAAGAATCCTTTGGTTCATTTGAGTTGAATTGTACAATCAAGAATCTTGGCTGTTAAAGGACGAGGATATCAGGCTTGATCACGTAATTGTCCATCGGTGCTTCCTTTTAGTCGTAGGTATCAGATAACAGAAGCAAATATGTAGTCAAAACGTTTTGGACGAGAGTGGTTGGTCGTAAGGTCCAAACACATCCACTGATTAAAATGCGTAGGTTTAGATAGTCCGGTTACGGGTCAGAGACGACCTTCCAAATTACACTCATATGAAATGCGAGGTGGCCTACCGGTGGCATAACAACTAGTGACGAAAGCAGTCACTATTAATTTAGCAGTTGTGAGTCAAGCTCACTTTAAGTACTAGAAGCTTGGCGAGCCTCTTGATTTTGGTTGTGAACGGTGAGAAGAGACGGCGACTAATCGAGTTGAGTGGCAAGACTTTCGTCTTCGTTTGAATGAGGAGACCTGTTGAAGCGGTGGATCGAAAGCCGCAAGGATGTCATGTGCTAGATGTCAGTCTACCTTTCCTTACTGCTTATAAAACGTAAACATTATCATTTTGAGTTTTGTAACGTGAGTTTAATCCGGACACTTTTCATCTGTAAACAGTTTGTTCAGTTTTGTGAATGTGAGCGAATATTGACTACTCATGTCTTGGTCTGCCGGTGTTGATTTGAAATAGTTCAGGACAGTCCTGTTGCTTTTATTCTGAAATAACTCAGCGTGAACTGAATCACATCCATCAATCTAAATGATTACGTCTGCAGCGAGACAAAATAAACCCCATTACCATAAAATCAGTTGGAAATCCTGATCAATCGACAGAATCTCCCATCATTATGAAAAATAAACATTAGTTTTGTATGAATTTTGATTAAACCAAACATCCGGATTGTATTAATGAAGGTAAGTGGGGCTGATGTGGGACCAACTGAATCTACCGCTCAAGTCTGCCACGGTTGAGTTGTCCGTAATATTTCACAAGGCGGTGTGCAATGAGAAACCGTACTGTATCGTGCGCGTTACTCCGCCTCCGAACACTAGAGCGATTACTTTGAAATAAGCTGTGTTTATGGTTGCCGGATCACAGTCAGAAATTAGAGGATCAAGAACAGAAAAGGGGCGAATACGGGAAAGGTTAGCTGAGAGTTAGCGCAAAGTGTGCCGACAGGTTAACCATGGTTTGTGCCCCTGTGTGCGTGTATGCACGGGTGTGTGCGCTTGGTAAATTTGGGTACAGTGCTAGCGGCAAGAAATGCCATTTACGCGATATGGAATGACTTTTTAACAAGGAAGCAGCAAACGGCTAAGAATGACAGGCAGTCGAGCCATTTTGCCTCAAAACGGGGAAACGAAAGAAAAATCGTGCCGCCGAAAGTGGTATAACCTGAAAATAATCCACTTGCGCACAAATGGCACACGAAACCAAAGTAAGGTCAAATGTATTGCAAATACACCAGAGCGCACAGTAATATAGTTTCGTGTCAACACATCTTTATCCACACATTAAATCAGAAAGATATATAGGTATACAGGGATTTGTGACATAGTGAAGTTATGTCGTAGAACAAGTCACCATCACTGTTTACGATCAAGTTTACGTAGTTCATTAGGACGCTATGATCTCTAGACTGTTGGTGGTTAAGACTTGGAAATAAGTGGACGGTCGTAGATAGTTTGTGAAACGAATATTTTTGTACAAAAGGATAAGGGAAACTTGCGACTGGTAGGATCACGTGTGAATTATCTGTTGTGTGCAGGCTAGCTGTAGAAAATGTCGTCAAAAATGATTTTAAAAAAACCACTGATGAAGAAAACTGGCGTTCACTACTTGTATTCTTTTCTGAAGACTTGACGGGCCCACAGGGCTTGCCATCTAGACCAGCTCCATTCGAACTACTGGTTATCCTGATTATATCACTGTGCGTTTGAATTTGTCCATTATCCGTCGTCTCTTCTCAATAGGCAGTGCTTTTTGAACAGTTGGGTTCAGAAGCCATAGGCAGTAGTGTTTTTAATACTGAGGGTCTGATTCAGCATAATTCAGTCAGCTTATCTGAAGTGCACCTAAACAAATTCACATTCTAATGTGAAGGATCTGGGATAGAACCCCTTGTAAGAAATAGTGACACTGTCATTTCCTTTCCCGAGAGGATTAGTTAAGAACTCTATGGCTGATCAAGATTTCGTGATGTGGGTTATATTGTGTATTGTTGATCACAGAAAGCAGTAATCTCTATCTGAGAAGTTTAATAACATCAATGCGTCGAACACCAAAAAACGAGACTACTAAGATGTATGCGAACTTCTGGTTAATCATGACTTATGACTGCGTTTCGATCAGGTTATCCAACGAAACAGAACCGTTTTATTGTTTTGCTGAAAAGTTTAAAGTATGTATTTGTAACTGAAACTAATTAAAGTCAAAGCTTTGTAAGCTTTTTGAACTAACTGTTAAACGAACGCACTAGCGCACGTCAAGTTTGTCTGACAACCAGAGCAACTGGAAATGAACAACGAATGTAGCCGTATCCAGATCTCGTGATTATGGCTTTGTTTTCTGTTGTGTACCAAAAACCTTGATCCGACCAGAAAGAAGAAAATCATCCCCATATATTTTGGATGTGCACTTGTGTGGGTACGTGTGCGGTCGTTTGTTTAGATACTAACAAGTGCCACTTTTCGTCAAGTAGACACAATGGCACATCAGTTTGTGTGCCGTAATCTGTGAGTTTGTAACGGCAAGTGAAGCTGATGCAAGTCTAATGGGTGGGCTTAACCGAAAGATTTCAAGAACAATGATGGTGGTGGTGATGATGATGTTGGAACAATCTCTTGACGGTCCGGTGGCGTTAAACTAGCTAAAACATGATCATTTACCTTACCAAGCTAATGAGTCCATTGGACAGACGAGTGGTTCGGAAGTTAAATCGACTGTGAGATCGTCAAAATATGGAATGAAGGTTGCAGAAGACGTTCATACTGATTGCTCGTTATTATAAATTGTAGTTTGCTGTCTGAATGAAAAATTTTGAATCATATATTAACGATTACGATTATATTAATTGTATACTTCAATATATCACTGCAGGCCTGGATTATAAAAGACAGACCTATTTTCCCGGAGAATCTTTACACAATAAATCTGGTTCCAAGAAGCATTTCCATATAAAAGTGAGTTGGACTGGACTGGCAGTTTTCTGTTATTCGGACACAGGGAGGTCCTGAAGACCTACAGTCTAGAATTCGGGAGGAACTTCAAGAAAATTATGTCATCATATGAGGGAAGAGACAGTGGAAATTTGGTAGGAATAGCGGAACGAACCATAATATTTATAAGTAATGGAGGATTTGGTTTTTGTAGGTTAAGCAACACACAATTTATTAGGACTGTCACATTCCCGTAGACATCTGACCGCTTGGAAAAGAAACACTTGACTTGGGTGTTATCTTTCGTTAGAGCTCGTTAGTAGTGCATATTACTGTCACACCCAGAGTATGAACTCCAGTCGCGCTTTCAGGAAACATTCGTATTGACCAATGCGCCATCGAACCCAAATTAGACAAGACCGAATCATCATCTGTTAACGCTTGTGACTAATGAACAGGCTGTCTGATCCTCTTCAGAGGAGATACAGTAACTGTCCCGTTAACTCCAATCGATAACCGCAAAACTAGGACTTCTTTCCAAGTCGAAATCACAGAAACTATTAAAAGTATTGAACGAAAGTTTTGATTACTAATGAGTAGTAGGGGATTTGGTTGTTGTAGGCTGAAAATCACTCACAGTGGTGCCTAACGTGGGGTTAATGGCGCAGTAGTCAACACATGTGCTTCACGAAAACGTAGTCGGAGTTCAAGACTCGCAAGTGTCCAGGCCGTGGTAAGAATATACAGTATCAGGTGGAGTTCTGCCGTCTACTGTCACGTAGACGTTGTGACCGTCGGTTAACATAATAATCAGATATAAGAACAAATGTCCGTTCTCTCTACATAGAGGTAAAAACCTAGGAAACTGTTGTTTCAAACTTTAATGACACTGCACAGCAAAGCGTAACAAACTATGGGTGGGCTTTAATCGAAAGCCGAATGCATACGCAACAAGCCATAAGTTTGTCGGTTGAGAAAGACAAAAACCCAGACACTAAGTGATTGAGTGGGCTGACAGAAAAGGGGAACGATGGAGGATTGATTATGTTGGGCGGACGTTTGCAAGTATGAAGCTGGACGACTGAAAGTGACAGTGGTCTGTCAGACCGTGGCTAATGGTCAACTATGCGCGTAGTCATGGTTGACCACAGGGATATCTGTCGAATAATATGTGGATAACAACCACTGCACCAAGGTGACGGTGGCAGCACAAGGAATACTTGGTCATATTTGACGCGGAAACGCGAAACCGGTGAGAACCTAAGGCTGTGTCGTCCGTAGGCCTCTGTTCAGACCAGACAACGAAGAGAAATGATTTTTTACTCTGCATTAGAAAATGCTACACTAGGAGAAAAAACAACTTCGGAAAACGTTTATACCAAAGCAAATAAATCACACCAAAGTCGGCATAAGTTTTGTTTGTCAAACAGCAAGCCCAAATTACTGCCATTTATTCCAAACAAACATAAATGCTACAAGTGATCCGTCTACGAATCTTGCTCCTAGAAAGACGTTTGGAAATGCACATTTCTGGTGAGGATATCAGTGTTCAAGTTGTCACCCATTATTTTCGGTCTTAAGTCAGATTGGTTTCTTGACAAATAATCGTTCTCCTGATCAAGTTTTTCTTATCGGTCTTAAAATGTAGCCGATTAACACTACTGTTTTGGTGCACGGGAGAATCAAAAACGTAAGCTAGAAAATTATGGTGCATTTCAAGGTGATTTATTATTTGACCTTAGTGAGTATTTGTGCTGAAAACAGAGCAGGTGCTGGTAACTTTCAGTATATCGGAGCTACAGTTTCTGTTGACAGTAAGCACTTAATTGTCACTACCCCGCATTTCGCATTTCAATTTCAAATATATAACTCAAAATATTTTCTGTTCACCATGGTCGTTTTTAGTTCAAAAAGTCCCACATACTTTCACAGGGCCATCAGTTTCCCGTCTTATCCATGATTCATTAGGAATGACACATCTGGTGCCGACTGTCAGTGGAAATGAGAATTTAGATCAGATCATGTGGGAAAGTGAAAATGTGTCAAGAGTCAATGTCACTTGCCAAACTTCATGTTTATAATCTGTGTTGAGTGACAACCAGAGGTGGACTGCTTGTGTTCAGCTGAATTAATAAACCACCAGTGACCACAGTAGCGTTCAAGTGATGTTCATACAAAAATGTTTGTTCAGACCACAATTACTTAATTCGCAACCCAAACGACTCCCGATTTCCTCTGAATTCAAACAAAACTTCTAACCGTTGTTTATCAATAAATATAAACCTAGGCCCAAAACAACAAAAACCCACTAAGGCAGATGAAAATCATCGGAATCACACACGTTTCCATACGATCAATGAGTAGAAGAATCGTTCAGCCAGGCAGTCTCACTGATTCCATTGCTTTCGAATGATCATAGATCCAGCTAACAAAGAAGTAAATTTGCATCAGGCCTCGTGTTGAGTTCATTGCTGTCAAACCTTATGAGCTGGATAGGGGAGACCAATAGCGTACTAATATACACCGATTCATCAAACTGCAGGGTGGAGGGAAAAAAATAGATTCTGAATTAAGTTCGAATTCATTTGCCTACGCTTGCAGTCATAATTGTAGCAAGTTTCTGATTATTTGTTTAGTTGTTGACAATTCAGAATCTGTTAGATGTACACTAGAGATTCCGGACTTTACAAATACGCATAGGTTGAACAAGATGTGACCGGCTGGTTACCTGACAAGTTACTCTATTCTATAAAAGTGGGTATTTAAGTTTGAGGAAATGACGTTTTCATTCTTTACGTGCTTATATGTACACACAAAATTTTCATAGTGAAAGTAAAAAGCGAACGAGCCATACTTATGTATGTCTACCATTATATATATATATATATATATATATAGGGATGTGTGCCTAGTAGTACACAGGGCTGAATTTTCACAAATTATGCACACGATGAAAGCAGACGTAATTCTGGGAAGGAGTAATGTGTGTTCAGGTCAGCCAACGTGAACAACGCGGCAGTCAGTTATGCTGAAAGTTGTATGTGTGCAGGCGTGCCAACATTACTGTGCACATTAAAAATGGTTAAATGTCAACAGGATTCAGTGACAGAATAAGATCACCTTGATTTGACCAATTCGAACTGGTCGTTAACAATGAAGACGCAAATCCGGAGAAAGACGAATGCTTTTCAGAAGTTTATAAGCCATCATCACGTGACCCGCTTAGTTGAGTAGAGTAACAATGAACATTCAATAAACCAAAGCCGACTGACAATTAGACATACATTTTTGCACTTACTTACTTAGTGCGTCATTGGAAGATTAGTTATTCGTAACTAGATCACAGCTAGTCATATTCTTCATCGTAACCAAAGGCAGTAATACATAATTGGTTCGCTATGATTCATGACTGCCACACAACGAGTGGAGAAAAGCGAGCCCTAGCTAAGAAGACAGAAAGAAAGGCATGAAACTTAAATAATACAACCAGTCATAGCTATATCCCAGCAGTCGGTATCAAGGTTATCACACTTCAAAAACAAACATCTGAGCTACAAGTGAAAGTATAGTGCCAACACTGCATCGAACCCTTGCTTGTGCTTGTTTCACAGATAAATCAGTCATACAGCGGCGACAGTCCAGTCACTTGGCCCGTTCAGCTACCACCTTACGTAAAGTCTCTAGTCAATGAGTCGACAATACGCTAGGGCCCCAGCTTGGAAGATATATTCGACCTAAACTGGTTTAATCTTCAGGAAATTATTCCTTTTTTTACATCAACTCATCATCTGTCCATCACGCACCTCATGCCAGTCGGGTGCTGCATAGACAAAAGGTGTTCACATGGAGTAGTGTGATCTGAGTTGAAAACCAAAGATTTCAAGGACAGTAAGTTGGCTGTGAAGAACAAGGAGACTGCTTGCACTACCAGCTTTGCTCATATTGCCTTGTAGTGTTCGTCGAGTTTTTACAAGAATATGATGGTTGTTTCTGATTATTGAAACATCGACGAAGGGTATTCTTCGAGTAACCATATTTTCTTTTAATTACCCTTTTTGCCTCGGTGGAAATTGATTGCTCCAAACTAGTCACATGTCTTTCGTTCTGTTTATTTTGTCACCAGTCTACTTTTTATTGCAAATTTATTTACTCTGAGGCTTTGAGCTTAGGTTATCTTGTGGTAACAATCTGTTTACATTGTCATTAGTTTCTCATCTTATTCGCTCGAAACTTAGTTTGGATGACGCGCTCACGTGGAACCCTGAAAGTTAGAAGAATGTCTTCTTTTTTAAACATTTGTCAGTTTGAACAGATTATGGCAAGCATGCCATCAATCGCGAGCCTTTTAACCGTATTTCTTCGGATTCACATTAGTCGCGGAACATGTAAATGACACAGATAAGACAATGTGATCTGTTTGCGGCGGCTGAGAGAAGTGCAAATTTATTTTGACTGTGGCTGCTATTACAGACTAATCGGGAGACCAGTGTCACTGGCAGTTTGTACTTACGTGTAAGTATGCAAGTTCGCATGGCTTCAAGTAGTGAAACCCGTTTTCACAAAAACTAGCATTTAAACCTTTCACTAGCCACATAGTTTTGAAACGATAACATTTTCATACGGAGAAGCAAAGCCTTCATCAAAATACCGATGGTCACGCCAATTCCAGTTTTTTCGACACATCAGCAGGGCTGATGTCACAGATACTCTTTAAGTTACTTCAAACAGGCATGGAACTTGCATTATAATTAGTTCTGGGTTTGACTGGTTGGCTAGACGTCGTACTGTGTACTGGTTTTGGTCTGATTTGATGAGTGCTGTCGTCGATGTGGAAAACCATTTTTCTGCTGCGCCTGTGTGAGTGCGGTTAACAAAATCTGCCTACGGCGTTTGGTAGAAATGTAGACGAGGAGGGTTGGAACTGGTGGTGGGACGCAGGAGGGTTGCCGATGTGCATCAAGACTGTCGCGAGTCTGAATGCGAAACACATAACCAACCCGAACTGCTTCAAGTGGAAATCACTGCAAACCAGGAATTTTAATTAGTACAAAAAGCATTTTCAGTCGGACATGGCCCGATAGTTTTCCGATTCGTCGGATCATGTTTTGTATAGGGAACTTAATTGAATTAGACGCTCATAGACTAGCACCGCGGGCTAAGTACGAGCAAAGTAGGAAGCGATGCAATGAATCGTCTTAATACCGCGTAGCAGCGCTTATCGACATTGCCTACGGAACTGAGACGTGAACACATACACACAGCCGAACCTCGAAAATGGCGATACCTCGTTGTCAGTTGGATCAGTGTAATAGCGAGCTGACATCACCAGTAATTGTAGTAACGTGTTTGCAGGCGTTTTCGCGTAACATGCTCGCAAAAACCTACACACCTGTGGGCACATAAGCGCACACACATCATCTATGCATCCACTCATACGAAGCCCGTTCAGTTGCAAGCACAGAAATAGGTGACAAATGAGCAATTACAGGTGTCATTCATAGGCAGACATGGGTGAACAGGGAATGTACGACCGGTGGACCAACTGTACGGATGTGCCTCACACACAACGATCGATTGAAGGAATCCGTGTGCGCTCGTGCAAGAAGTGAATCGATTGGCATTTGACACATTTTTCAGAACTATTGTTGGTGAGTGTACGACGCCTATAGGCAAACAAATTTACTCGATTGCCTATCGAACAAGCTTGGAGTGACTGAAAGCAATTGGGCAGATCAGTAAATGCTTTATGTGGCAAACGAATATAAGTGTGGTTATAAACTTAACTGATGATCAGCTTACCACAGCCATCTGTTTAATACATCAGGGACAGAGATGAGTAGATCGAATAGGGAAACGTGTGAATTAGACGAAATACCAGTTCGATCATCTTATCATAAGTTAGCACGAGTTGATTCCATTAACATCTAGAGTTGTCAACTATGCACGCTCTACATACAACCACATTGGATGGATGATTTAGAAATCCACGTTGTTAAAAATTTGTAAACGAGTAAGTGAATCGCAGACTAATGGGCAATTAGGATAAAATGTGAAGCGAATTGTTTCTTGGAAGCATCATGTTACTACAGGATACTCTGCTGCAAACGTTTTTAAATGAACGTACCATGGGTTGCACAGTGATGTAATGGTCGGTATAACATATGAAGCTGTGGCATTATACAAGAGCATTAGTGTACCTCGTAGAAAACTTTCCATTCTGTCTTCGGCAATGTTTACTCGAATGTAGCTTATTTTCCACCAGCATGCGCCTACACCAAAAAGCAATCTGTCTTTTTCACATTGAACCACGCTTATACTTTGGTTAGATTCCTCTCAGTACTATGCACAAATGAAAGTTGTCGTTCTTTATTAATACAGCTCACAACAACCTCTCTTCTGAGTTGATGGCTGATCTTTTCCAACCAACAGCCAACGATTTAGACGGAAGTTTTTATTTCGAATGTTATCAGTTGCAGACGGAAACATTCATTTCTGTAGCTACACTGACATGATGCAGTCTTGGCTTGCACATAGTTTTAAAAACACCATATCTATTTATGGGTGTCTTAGTGGAGCGCAATGGCAACAGCAGTGTATCGTATATGTTTTGTGCAAATGCGAATGACTTAGAACAAGTATGTTCATCGGACAGAAGTATAGAGGCGAATGAAAGTAAAAATATTATCAATGCCCTTTCATGTTATTATTCTGTGTTCAATTCTCAAAATTCGATAACCGAATATCAGTCTATCAATGTACACGGATAGGCTGGGTAGGAAATTTAAGAAGTGAAACTGTAACCAAGAGAACTAAAGGGGTTTACAGTTAAACTATAGTTAGTTGAAACCTTATTGTTTGGTTTTAATTACTAATATAAGGACAACTCTAAAGAATACCTGAACACAACCGTCTTTATCATCTGATAATTTTACAAGATAGAAAACACTAATCTTGTTATAAAAAGTGTTTGGTGGCTAACACTAAGGAAGAGTTTTCGAGAGGAAACGAGACACATGAACAAACTGAAGCGACAATAGTAAGTACTCGTAAACAACTCAGTACCTAATGGTTGTTGACAGGAGCTAAACTGCAATACATAACTGTACATGATGGTTTTTCTAGACAAATGCATGGTCTATTGTAGTTGTCTGAGACTGTTATTGATCACTTCCCAAATGTTATCTGTGAGATAATCTGTCTTTTTCAAGGTCTATGAACAAATCATTCAGCACTTTTGTAATTTATCCCTACAGACAGGCAGTGTTATTAAAAGCTAAAACTGTACCTCTCAAATGTTAAAACCAAGATTAAACCACACCACCGATTAGCCTTTCAGAAGTATGTACACCTCTAACATGGTATACCCCCCCATGATAGAAAAACAATGGGACTGCGTCATTTGAAGGTTTTGTATCCATCGGTCTTAACGAGGACTTGTATGCTTGACCTCGGGATATCGTGTGTCTCATTTGATTGTCTATTGTATGAGTCCACATTAAAAAGCAAACTTACTGGAAGAATAGTTTTCAACCCTTGCAATGTAACTTAGGTTGTTAAAAAAGGCAGCTCTCCAAAGGCATGGATTCGCGTGAGAACATCGTTGCACTAAGTTGTAAAACATTGTAGTTTGAAGTTACTGCTGTTGTTACTGACATGCTGTTGAAACACATGTTGTATATGACTGAGAGCATGTACATTTCAAAACCGACACAGGTCAAAAACCAAGTCCATTCAGTTGATGCTAGTCAGCGTACATAAACTATTGCGAGCTAACCTAAAATAAATCTCCCGCGATCGAGAAAAGCTGATCCTCACAAGATCGTACATTAGTGAAAGCTGGGTGCCACCACACTCGAACACCAAAAATGAAGTTATGGTTAACCTTCTGCCGTTGTATCCGCAACAAATACTTGAACTAATGGAATTGCGTGCACAGTCACTACACCTGATACGTCCAGATAGACGTGAACCTCGGATTAGCCTTGTGTGATGTACCCGGAAAACACTAGGTGAAAATGAGGACTACTGACAGCCAGGTCAATCGGTCATCATGTTTGAAAACTACGTGGACCGGTAAATTCGTTTAACTTTTCCTGGTTATTCATGCCACCAGTTTGAAAACATTCCGTATTCACATGACATTGGCGATTAGGAAGACAATCTCGAGCACCCATACATCCAGTTCGGGTAAGACGACACGATATCAACCAACCTGAATATTATTTCGGGAATTTAATATCAATCTGGATTCGCTCTTACGATGTGAGAAATCAGTTAGTGTTGGTTCACACTCTAATCACACCGACCAGTTTGAATACTATTGTAAGGTGTGAGAGGACATTTACTGTTCATCTCCTAGTATGGCTCATCAAGGTCAGGTAATCAACAGCATCCTCATTGTGAGTTATCAACTGGTTAACGACGGTAACACATCTTTCCATGGTGTGACAGGTAATCTCCAATAGTTATCACACATCATTTTAACAAGGTAAGCTGAAACAAATAGAGAGTAGTTTTTCGTACATCATATGTGATGAAATAGTCGGTAAAAGTTGGACTTCGGCCCGTGTTGTTAGCTTGCTCTGATTTACAATGGTTGTATAAATGGTGAATGGAAACCATCAAAAAACGCAACAGACTAACCTGTACATCTGTTCGGTTTGATTTCAGTTTAGTACTTAAGATCTAACGGTTCAATTAAAACAGTAGTTTTCGTCTAACTGTTCATACCACTCCGGTTAAGTTTTCATAGTCAAGGTTTGTGGTGAAAAGGTTCGTCTGCCCTGAAGTTTTGTGGTCAAGTATACATTGTTTAAGCACAATCCCTACGTTAGGGAGAACTTGCATGCAGTACTTGCACGGTTGTTATTATCACCATGTTTTTGTCAGATAAAAAATGTGAAGGTAACTTGAATTTGTGTGACTATGCACCATCTTACCTATGGCTTTTGCACACCATCTAGTTGTTTAAAGGGAACGAAAAACAGTGTACAGACAGAAAAATGGAACACAGTTGACAATTCACGCAAACAATAGTTAACTTAGGTCTGCGTAGTAAGAGCTACGAGGATCGTAAAGTAAACACTTTCTGGAATTACGAAGGGAAGTTCTGACCCTATAAATCATGCTCTAGTGGTCCACAACTGTCAATTGCCAAGCAAGAAGATTATCCGCTACTACGTACATCTAAAAAGCACAACAGTTTTCAATTTTGTAGAACTAAGAAAGCACGATTTTCAAACTCTTGGCAATTCTTACGATGAAGAAGAAAGAATACCTTTAGTTTATGACCACTCTAATGGAACAATCACGAAAACATCGTTTGAAATTTGTCAAGGAGACCTTCGGTTTATCTATGTCATTCGTTGTACAGACCAATGGGCCTTCATGAGTCCCGTGATACATTCACGACAAAAGTTGTTTGAATCGTTTCCAGATTCCCATAGAATTCATAAGAAGTCAGTTATGTGAACAACTGTTTATTTATATAATTCAATTTTAAAAATTGAATAGCAGTCACCCATCACACAAGTAAGAAACGAACTGCTGAGCCTTGTTCCAACACATCTGTTTGCCTGTTTGTTTGATCCTGAACAAAATAGTACTAATGTTAAAGAGTGAACCATCATTCTGGTTTGCTTTACTTAAACTGAGAGACGTAAGTTAGTTTCTGTTGGCTTTAAGCATACTGTAAAAGCATTGATGATCTTTGTGGGTAGAATGATTGTTTTGAGATGAAGAACACGCATCTGACGAGTCCCCCAACTCACACAGACACATTACGAAGACCCACTTCAAAAAGAATCATTACCTGTTCGAGTTCCGCCACTTTCAAAACCCTCGGCGATGTATACTGTTTTTCAGATAAGGTGTTGAGTAGCACGAATTATAACTAGTCAAAGTCTAAGTGTGTGCATCTAACTGTTCTACAATGGCAATCTATCCCGGGGATGATTTGGTGAGCAAGGTGGGGTGGTTGGGCAAGGACATCCCAGAGTGAGGTTCTCCGAGTCCCGGCTTGGCTTCGAATCTCTGATCGTAGAGAACATACCATGCATGAGCATAGGTTTATTGTCGTTATTTCAAATCCGGTCGAACTCGGGCTTTCCCAGAACAGATCACTAGTAAGCTAATTTTTCTGCAAACAGTGAGACAAACCGATATACTTCCTCGTCATTTAATGAAATGTGCAAAAGGTTGAAGATAATAGTTATGTGTTCAGAGTTTTATACCACTGTTTAGTTGAATTAAGTGATTCCTCTGTGTAGTCTTGCTTGTGAATATCAGAAACCGCGGGTGATCGTTAGTTGGTAGACTGGAAGACTGACACCACCTAACGGATGGCTTAATGAAGAAGTTCGAATGAAAGCAGACACTAATAAACTCATGCCCTTCAATGGAAAACGATCGTGCCCCCTAAATAGACGGTTGTTAATCGGACTAAATGACAAGATTGGTGTTTCCGCCTGGATGAGTCATTTGATAAGTTAGGACAGTTACAAAAATGAGGGGATTAAAGCCAGTAAGATGCTGCGTTGTGAATGACATTTTAGTCTGGAATGTAAGTCGGCTGTTTGCCTGCAAAATGCTGACAACTGTATGTTGAAAAATGTGAGTCCAGAAAAAAGAAGCGTTTTTCAGTCAGACTCCCATCCTTTTATCTTCACTACCCTTTAGACGAGGCTTTTTTCGTGATTGCGTGATAGTTGTGGATAAGTAGCAACTATGAACGCGATCGTCTCGAGGATAAAGCTAATGACGACTTAAGTGTACAAATTGTATACAAGTGCCTTAAAGATAAGATTCCTGTTTATGTCACTGAGTAATCCGTAACGGTCACTCTTCCACTGCGCAGTTAGTACGGGTAGTGCTTTTGAAAGATGGATGGTCGATCGAACAAAGGGGTTTAGAAAACGATGGAAATTTGTACAGACGGCCGGAACTAAGACATAAAACTGAGGATATTCTACAAGAATTTGATGACACCTATCATCGATTGGCGCCTTTGGGTGTCACGTCTGACGTTGTGATAGGTTACCTTAGATCGAAAAAGTTGTGCCGCTTAAGTTACACTGCAAAATAACTTCCGGTGCTTTCAAACAATCCTAACGGACTGAAATTCTGAACAAAGTAAGAAAACCACGGTATGGGTTTCTCGACGGGGCTGTAGACAGTTTGAGTTCAACACCAAAGTTGTCATACACTGAAGCTACTGGTGATATTATTACATGTGTGATCGGTTCTCGAAGCAACTATGCACAGTTAGGGTTTTACGCCGGCACACGGCACTTACTTTTAAAGGGTCACACGTCTTAATGTTCTCTAGCTCGCCAACAACGACCACCACGCTCTCCGTCATACAACCGTTGGAACAAATTTAGAACAGACATTCATAGGTGAATGGAGAGAGTCAGACACATGATTCGACACACATTTACTTCTGGAATCGAGGGCGCAGGTAGCGACAGCTGTGTTCGCCTCATCAGGCGGGTAACGGTTACGGCGAGCTTAATGAGAATGATGTAAAGTGGCCTCAGACGATGAGTGTTGGCCGTGTCAGGTAACGGTGATTATTTGCGGTCAAGCCTATATGACTCACCATCACTTCCGTTATGCTTAGGACACACAGCGTACATATACACGCGCTCGCACGCGGTCATTTGGCTCTGAGCCGCCAACTCAGACGTATGTCGGATAGCGCAATGTTGTTCAATGAACAACGCTCACACATGGCGTGCACGTAAGCATGCATGCACGCACGCAAGATGTCTTCTGGCAGATAGTGCCTACGTTGTTGCAAAAAGTACAGTCTGGCAGAGATCGGAGTAACGGCCGAAAGGAAAAAAGCACATGTAGCCAGGTTCGTACATGCGCAAGCTGACAAACATCAAGTCCCATCAGCAGATTCAAGAGTAACACCAAGTCGTACAAAACTGTATCACACGCGCACGAGAAACAAGCAAAAGCTGACAGCCTGTTTTAGCAAAGGCCTGATACAAGTGTAGACGAAGTTAGCGCGGCCAGTGATGATGTTACTGAGTGGAGAGAGAGATTAATGTTAATATTGTCTATACTGTTTGCCAGTCAGTCAGCTAATCCGCCAATTAATAGTAGTGGTCTTAATTTTGTGAAACCATAAGATGGACTGAGGGAGAAGTAGGAGGCGGCGGAGGAGGAGGAGCAAACTGGACAAAGCCAGTAATCACAAATGGTTGATTCCGGATATGCTTCCATGGTCTAGTCATCAACGGCGTCTCACTTACGAACAGTGTCAGCCGAAACCATACAAACACACGGGTTGTGTTAATCACGTTCTTTTATGTACAGTGTACGTTTGTGTGTATGTATGAACGTACTTGCGTTCGTCTAGTTTTGTAGCTAACTTCGGCTACACAGACAACTTTCGGGCGATAAAAACGAAAGAGAATAGAAGATGGTAGATACATCAGGTACACTGAATCTGTCAACTAAATCTGACGGAAAACGCTCAGAAATGTCTACACGGTTCTTAAACTAACACTAGACTAGTCATTTAGTTAGACTGACTGACCAGCGAAGACACCAAATTTGTGGTATACAAAAATTCCTCCAAGCTATTTCCGTTCTTGAATATCATCCGAATATCGTCAAAAATGACGAGAAGAAGAGCCATACCACTTTGGAATCATTCCGAAAAGATCTAGATTTCTTACTAATTCTTTAGTTTCTGAATTCGAGTACTTTCAAAATCGCCAGTTTCAAATGAATGAAATACAAAGACAATAAGCGGCTAATTTGAGCTGGATACCCATACACACGTTCAGTTATCAACCACTTTGGAAAAGCCAATTAATTTTTTGGTTATTTTTTAATAGCGTCAAAACTGTTGTGAAAGATGCATGTCTGACTAACATTTTGTTTGTTTATCTCACTAACTTACATGAACTAATAACCGACTGGATTAAGGAATGGATACATACAAACAGTAGAGCCTGTGTAGTCAGCAAAAATAACTCGGTTCTGAGAAGGGTGCGTGACACGCCTAAATATTAGAATATTTTATCGAATGAAACAACCATATAAACAGACGATCAGAGGGAGAGGTAACGAACGCGGGTGATACAGTGATTTTTTATTCAGAAAATCAACACAGGCGATAAATATTTCAATACCGCTTCGAACACAAACACTCATTTGCACGTCTCGGTAATCCTGGGAGGTCACAATCGCCAATAATAAGTTCATGTACGGGGAACTACTTTTAGTCAGAGTGCATTCCGATATTCCTTTTTGTGTTTCCCTCCGACTACTTCGCAATCTAAATTCGTGCGTCCATCTGACTACTCAAGAACAATATGGTGTATCGCTCCTGTTCACCACATTTGGTAGAAGTGCGACAGTTTCAAACTCTATGAGTATCGTATGAATAAGTATGAAGTGAACGAAGCACGGTCAATCAATAGATGTTAGACTTATATAGGCTAGCTACATGCAAACGGAGTGTGAACACAGTAAGATAAGGCGTGGAGTAACAGAGACTGAACACTGAAGAACAGAAAGGAAGATAGTAAAATCACTAATCTGCCCCCGTATTGTTAGTTACCAAGTGCACTGTAATCTGCTTTTTGACCCACGAAGGTTACTACTTGAGGTGTATGGCTAGTGACTTGGTTATTATTTTGGAGATGCAAACATTCACGGTAGACGACGAGTGCAGAGAAAGAACGTGTTTTCTTTATACGGAATGAGAAGAAGTTTGGCAAGGTACTCAGACAAACATCTGGAGTCGAAATGCATTCGGATGTCTGGGATGGCAATCGCTCTGGGTTGTTAACAACATGATCATTCCCGTCAATCTGCATGTGTCTACGTGTGCGAAAAAATCTTCACCTAAAAGAGATTTACCTCTTAATACCAAAACGAATATGAATAAACTGGCGTTTAAATGCTAATACTAGCATAAGAACTACAGTAGTTCTAATCACAAATGCATTTACTGAATTAAACGGATATCCCATACATAAAGAGAATAGGTGGTTGTCACACTTTGCTTGAAAGTGAACACAATTAAAACAGATTATTTTTATCTTAAATAAATAACTAGAGAAATTAATTATATTAACTAGACCCTATTTTTCATTCTCTCCTGTATGTGAATTTGCTGAAGCAGCACTAGCAATCACCAATTTGACGATGTCGACGACGATGTTGTGGTTTTTGCCGATGGTGATGATGATAATGAGACTTAAAATTCCAACACTCAACATCCAAATGAATACACAATGCTCCCAACATGGTGACATGTTGAGGATAAGAAGAGAATGGGTGATAAGAGTAAAGTTTGGCGATAAGAAATGAATTGTCCTGAATAATGTTTCAATATCAGCCTAGAACAGAAAAACTAAATGAGCCGCCAAATTTGTTTATCCGACATAACAAAGTGTCTTGTACTCACAGACGTCAGTTGTTTTTTATATAAATCGTTGGAAGGTGTTGAATTGTCACCGACTATCAATTTTGGCTACGGCAAAACTGATTTACTAAGAGGAAATTGAATACACTTTATCCCACACACACACACCCGGTGAGTAAGCCTCAAACACCGTAACCCATATACACAATCACACCCGTTGAGACTAAATTCACAAGTAGAGTCAAGCAGCTGCGATCAGTTACCACACAAATAAAAGAATCAGTAAAGAGTAATTCTGCTTCCTGTTATTAAATCAAACCAGTGGGTACTCGATTTTATCAGATCATTCAGATTTGTTAAGGAAGAAGAAAATCAGGATTTGTAAAAGTTTTCGAAACTTCAACAGCGACAGCGAACAGATCTGTTTTTATGGTTGTTACTGTTTTCCACTTTCACGTCTGGCAACTGGTCAAATGCTGTCCGCCGTCTGTCCACATGTATAGCACACTTGTCTAAAAAGAATTCTGCGTCTTTTTTATTCTTGTCCAAATACCGACGATTCAAAAGTTCTAGTCAGAAAATAAAATACAAATTTTACTAAAAAGTCAGAAGATATAAATTACGACATGAATTCATTTCACACACCTTCATCAGTAGTAAGCGGGTAACTAGCATGTACACAGAAACGACAAGACAGAAATGAAACGGCCAAAAGTACACATCCGGTCGAAACATGAGTGGCATTCACGGTTAAAGTCACGACAACCAAAGGTTGACTGTCGATTACCTTTGTTCACCTAGAACCGGCTGACGACGGCTGATCAACAAAGTTTCGTTATACTGCAGAATTTGTGAACTGTGAACGATTATGAGGAATCTATACTAGGATGCAGTGTTGACACTGGTTTGTGGTCGATAAGGCTTTTGCAACGGATGTTGGGATGTTTCGTCTTCACTGAGTGTCACTTAATGGCAAGTCGTTTAAAGTATTTCTCAACCATTCCGGGAAATGTCTTCGTCCTGGGCACCTTGATTAAATGTCGATGAGATAAAACCGTTGGACGTTTCTTTCACCGAAAGTCAACATGAACGGGACAGTACCCAAATTTTATGAAATTTGCTATTGTTGCATATAAAAGGTCACTAATACGTAAGCTGTTTCGCAGAGCGTTAGGAATTCCTTCCGCTCTTAGACAATAGAGTTGACAAACAATATTGTATGAGTTGCTTTGTGTTAATAGTCTCAAGGAAAATTTCATTCGGAAATGGAATAAACTGATGCCCTTGAAAAATGTATTTGTGGAAGTCGCTCAAAAGGCTGTCCACATCAAGCATTCTTCCAAAAGTGTTCGTCAGGCTGCCACTTTTGGAATGAAAAAGAAGCAGAATTCTTCTTAGACAATTGTGATATGTTCGCCATTGGGGAACAACGTATTTTGTGTACACAGTTTTATATTAGAAATTTATATCACGATTATTTGACCTAGGATTTCTGTTGGTCACCGGGCTCGTCATTTCGGTTTCAGTAGTCTTAGAAACAAAATAAATGACATCATCAGTGTGCGTGCGTTTGAACGCATAGAGCTGAGTATAGAGTTTGGTGAAGTCTGATGAACGAGTTTTCATACAGGCAAAGTATGTTGACATCTTGGTTTAAATTTTGAGTTGTTACCTCCAATTACTTTCAACTTTTCGATTTATCACGTTCAGTGATAAAAGTTTGCGAAATTAACATCAGACTCGGTGAACAGACGAGTACTTGAACGATCAACCCGAATTAACAACGCCAAAACTGGCCCTAACAGTCTGTTAAGAAAAAACAATCTGTTGGACATGCTTTGATTGAGTGACGGAAGCTCTGCAGACAACAGCGACCCCTCGTTTTTAACTTGCAAACGCCTTGTGGAAACAAATGTTTTTTCATTATTAAACAGTTCGACATGTAGCATTCTTAGTGCATCCTCCGCCGGAAAATAGACATTTATCTCACATTAGAACATGACTGGTAACCACTACCGGTGTTGTTCACTCTTCTATGGGACGGTCATCTCACTAGCAATGTAGTAAGCGCAATCATGTAATTTACCATATTCCGTTTCGATAATAGCCTGTTGTTTAAAATCTTAAATAGTGAAGTAAAATAACAGTATATTTGCACATCCTAGACCTGTGTTGTATCCAAACGATGACGCGAATTTTGGGTGGTCACTACACCACGGCTGATAACTTTATCTGAAAACGTGCGTGACCTGAGTTTAGGCTTATTTTCCAAAAACACAAGGGACTATTGAAATCCGTTCTACCTCAACCATTTGCTATTTGGTCACTCCCTTGTGCTTCCTATTACGAGACTTTCAAGTAAATTTGAAAAAATTTACTACAAGAAACACGACGCCGGAATGTCACTCAGGCAAAACCGGTAGAAGAACCGGTGGACAAGACATCTTTTCGGAAGTTAGTTCTTGACGTAAGTGAAGCTGACCGTAAATGTAAATGGTTTTCTGTTTTTACCAAGGTAATAACCCCGTTCAGGAGAATAACATGGTACATCAGTAACTCACAACACTGGCTACACAAAAATGACCCAGTTCGTTCCAACCATGACTTGTTGCCTTTGGAAAGGACGGTTGTAATGCATTACGATTTAAACAAACAATCCATGCATAATTAACCACCATCACAGTGGGTCCTGGAACTAAATGACATATCTTTCGGGCTAAGTACTGATCATTTTCTCTACTTTCTACACTATCACATTCTGAGGTACACTGTGTAGAATATGCTTCTCAATGACTTTTACAAAAAGAGGCGAGATAAATGGACATGTGTACTTACTTTTGTAATACATATGGAGTCACTCATACTGCTTATGTGGAAATAAAATAAGGCAAAACTATTTTCTTCTGTACCGAACACCATGGTAGATACAAGTAACGTGAAATTTAGTCTCGTATTTGTCGTAATTCAGACAGATGGCCTAAACACAATGAAATTTATGATGTGTTACTATCTAGCTGCTCTTCCTTTATCTTTCTTATCAAGAATCTCTCACGTGAGATGTGCACGGAATGTGGAAATTGGAGACGCATGAAAAGTCTGACTGTGTTATCTCGTCATCTGATGGGTGCAGGGATGATTTGACCATCTGAAGCATAAGTGAAGTGCACTAATGAGCGAAGCAAACGTAGCTTCTAAAAACAGAACCCTTATTGGTAAAATTTTCATTTAGCACAATTAAAAACAAGTCGGTATTGTTAAAGATGATGAAAATAATGGAAGAGGTGGTAATGATTATGATGAGCGTCACTTTCCTCACGATACTTGGTGCCTGAATATCGTTTCTCGATTACTTCTCTCGAACCGAGTCACCAAATTAACCGTCCAGAAACCTTACTGACAGTAGTACTCGACCAAAACTGGTCAAACGGTTTGATGGAATATTCGAAATTAGACAGCAGTCAAAGTTAAGGCGTGTATAGAAAGATTTTTAACTAGACCCAGAACAATTCTACTGAGTTAGCTGAGGAGGGTAGGAAACTAGGAGAAAGTATGAGATGAAAAGTGATAGCATATATCCACTGAAGGTAGGAATGCATCCAAAATACGGGATGATGCTGATTCGGTTTACGCATGGACTGTTATTTTGTCAACTGGATTGAACGAGTTCGTAATTCTACATCATACCGTCAATGATCCAACACACGAGTGCTTATTTCAAGTACGGTTTATCCTAATAATAACTGGTCAAAATGCCCTTATATTTCCAGATGAATGTGCCTTTCGGTGAATCGATGTAAACTGGTACGGACTTTCAAGTTGCCCTAAGATATTAGCTGCTTACACTTGTCTGTAATGTCACTTGAGTTTCACTCCACGCAGTGCCAACGATAGTAGATGTAGCAATTTTTGATAGATGGAAACCGCCTCAGTACTCATAAACGAGGACCAAAACATTGTCCATCACAAGACAGATTGATGATGCTCGTGTTGTTCATTTTTAAGTCGGCGAATTATGGCAGTGGGATAACAACATCCAGACTGCTGAAGTTGTCAGAGGTGTGTTGTAAAAACGGACATCTAGCCTGAACAACGCTACCCTCTAAGTGGCCGTTAGTCGAGGTCGGTAATTCCTTCATCAGATGTGATGAATCACAAACGATAACCCTGTACTTTTCAGGTCTCGGTTTGAGTAGGAAAATCGATGTCAATTGTCGTTTCTCCTTTGTGTCCTGCTGTGTGGAAGAAAATTTTCTCCCATTAATCACACACTGATGTTCAAGTGATAACGAAAAACTCAACATATTTCAAGAACATCGTTTTGAAAATTTAACGTCAAGGAAGCAATTTGCAAACAAAATGTTAATCACTGTGTTACACAAATTGATAGTTGTTGTGCCAATCGGAAGAGGGCTAAAACATTTTCCGCACTACTTCTCTACAAGGTGGAAAAGCTGCTGCCTTCAGCCTCACTACCACTGTTGCAGTGCTAGTTTGTTTTTAAAGTAGACTACGTAATTCAACATGGTGCTCTGAATACATATGAGTAGACTACTCACCCCAGTTATGGTCAGTTACTGTGTCGCATTGGGGTTGGTGGGTTGATCTAGACTCATTCGTTAATTCGCAAAAGGTAACGGTTTAACGTGGTTGGTCAGATCAAACAGTGATTGAGCTGTTTACTGACTTCGTGGATTCGTTTGAGAGCTTGTCTGGATATTGCTCTTTCATTTGCATAGATAGCTGTTAAGCTTTATGTTCGGCATACCTTGCGTGAGAACGGAAAGCATAAGCATGTTTTGAGTGTGGACCGTGACCGTGTCTTTGAGATGAGGAGACATAACAAATGAGGACTTAGAACAAGTGCACAGCGAGAGAAGCTCAATTTTTTTCTTTTGTGCAAGCGTCGACTTGACAGATTTACTGGGGATTTCTTTTGAACGAAGAGCTCATGTCAATAAATTTCTTTCTTTCTAATGGCGTACCACATTTTTAAGTTCCGAATTATTTTATCTTTCAGAATATCCATTTTCTGGAGTGATTTTGCTAGTATTTTCTGCTCCTTCCTTGGTAAACTGTTTTGACTCTTCAAAAGATAGCGAGTTTGCCTCAGCGACGCAAAATATTGAGAAATGATGAATGTCTTGCGTATCTCGGTAATTCAACTTCCAGTAAGTACAACATATTGCTTGGTTCTATCCTATGTGAAGCAGGTAGAAACATGTAGGTTGTTGAAAGGGTGTGCCAAAAGCGAAATCCTGATATACTCCTTACAGCGGTAGAAGTCTTGTCAACATACTGATGGTAGAAATACAGGCCCTCAATGAACGTCAGCAAGTTGTCATGTTCGGGATTGTTGATAAACTTATCTCCATCAAAAGCTGACCTATATGTGACGGCGTGACCGGCACACTGATTTGCACATATGGGCTATCAAGAATTCTCACTGTGAACTTCTCATGCAGCGTGAGAGAAGCTCCTTTAAAAAAAAACAGTAGGTATGCGATCGGTCACCTCGAACTAGTCGACACACTAACAAACGTAACTGGTGACTGTTATTAGGGACCTGTTTGTGAAAAATGGCGAGAAGTCTAGTGAACATATGCGCTCACTTCTTGGAATGTACTGGAAGCAGAAATTTGTCACGATGGATGCGGAGACTGATACATCATTTTGCTGGTTCTAACATTTCTGTCAACCACTCAGGTACCGAGTAGTATGGTGGATTTCGCATGTCAAGTATCGGCTCTAAACTATAGCTTCCGTTGTGCGTTTCAGGTAACTCATAGAACCGCAGTGGATGGCTTTATATTGGTTTAAGTTAATCACCTGTTGTTTGTGTAATACACCCTTGCTCTTTCATACGTTTTAGGCAGCTAACAGTTTGCTGTTCTATCAAATGCCACCTGATTCTCTCGTCCTCAGTTTGACTGAGTATTAATTAACCAAATTTACTGTCTACCGGACAACAGAATCAACAATTCCTAAATGATTAACATAATTTCAGTTTTTGTTCCAAGAGGTGAAGTCCAATTGGGTTTATGGAAGTCAGACCAGAAGAAGATGTGTGTCCCACTTACTCAAACAAAAGGTGTATGCATTTATTTTACTTTGAGAACTGTTGATTCTACTGACCACTTGTTAATAAATTTGGTTGAAAAACGTCTCTATACACTCCATAGGAGTTATCCCAAACTTTGGTCAACTGCTCTCATGCTAGAAAATGTCTTTTTTTTAAAAAAATATAGTCATCTCGAAATATTTTGTAGTTAACATGAGCCTAAACGGACAAATATTTCGAAAGGTCACTATTGTTAGGAAATTTAGTGAAAGTAGAAAGTATCCGAGAGTAAGTAATTTCTAATGAAGAATACTTTTTGAAGTCCACACTGGTCTACAAATTACCGGAACAGATCGTGACCACTTAAGAGCAGTGACCATTTACCAAAAAGCTATTTTCTAGATATATGCGTGGATTGTGTTCTCTTCCGAGTAACCAATATGCCTTGTGGTTTGCTCACCAAGGACCCCGATTTTTTTTATCATGTTCAACACCTGGGGTAGCACAACAGGGATATATATACTATCATCCTACAGTTGATGAAAGCT
Organism: Paragonimus heterotremus; assembly: GCA_013368495.1. NCBI lineage: Eukaryota > Metazoa > Platyhelminthes > Trematoda > Plagiorchiida > Troglotrematidae > Paragonimus > Paragonimus heterotremus. The sequence goes on from LUCH01001401.1 coordinate 105,548, forward strand.
ACAAAATGTAAGGAACGTCTTCTATTCAGCTACTGTTTTACAATATCCAAACACACTGTTACTTCATTTTCATAATCGACTTCTTGTATGCCTAAGGTCAACAGCTGAAAAGTGCATCCATGTTAGCAACTGCCAGTTTTCGATCTCATCACGTCAAATCCTTTTGTTGAGAGACTCAGAAATTTGGACCTATACTAAGAGATGAATGTTAAAAAGTACACGCGTTTGCACACCACTTTGTAGCCAAAATTACTGATTGTAAAGAAAAATGTTTACGGTATAATTAGTAGCTACCATGTTGCAACCAGAGAAGACTATTCTGACTGGGCTGTATATGGAATGACGCGAAAACAACATGCATAGTTTAGTCTTCTAGATTACTTTAAAGATGGTGGGTGCTCAAGATAGTACTACTGGATTATTTATTAAAAAACTCTGTGAATGCTGGTTAACAGAAACGGGGGATTTGTTCAAGTTTGTTTAATTTTTTATTTATTTATATACATATTCAACGTTGAAGTCATAAGGCCAACAGTTTGTTAGTCAACATACTCCTTGTTATAAAGTTGACAGTAATTCTTTTGCACGCTGAACAAACAAGTCTTATTAAAAAATAGTGCACTTAATGTTATTTAGAAATGCCTCATACACAAAATGATAAAACTAGCTGTGGTAAAATTTTGCGCCCAACCTATAAACCTTTATACTATAAAAGGTTAGTTTCATATATTTTTAAAAATAGTTTCTTTCGCAGAATTTCTACACTTAGATTACACACATACTAGACAAAGAAAACTACATTGTAGTGAAACTCATACTGGTTCTGTTCACTTCAAAAGCAACTTCTAGTGCAGTTTTCTAGCCGTAAACTTTGACTTATTTTTAAGTTTGATAAGCCGATAAGTTACAAATAATCTCTATCTAGTTGTTACCAGAAATGTAGGTGAGTTTGTTGATAACCTCAAGCTATGAAATTAAGGACAACTTCTGTATCATACAGACCAGTTGTTTTGGTAGAAAATTACATATTCGCACCGAGTTGAAGGGCCACGAAAGTGTTTTCACGTCTGTACAAATGTTAATTTGAGTGCCAACATTATTCTGGTTACGCTGGAAGATGTGTCTTAATAGTTTTCGTTAATTTCACTTTGCTCAGGCCGCTAGTCATTCTCTCCGTGAGGTCTGTGTGATATCGTTTGGCGTTCAAGAGGCTTTTAACTCTTTATGGCTTAACCAAGGAATTACTTAATAATGGACATAATAGAATCCTAGACTTCTGAAGTTTGCTGGACCATCCGCCTGTAAGCCAAAATCATTTTTAGAAATCGTCCTGTTTAACACGTTTCGGCATGACATAGACAAATCGAAAGTAAAGTACCAGCCATCAGGAAACTGGTGATGTGAAAATGTGACCACCCCCTGATTGCCGACAAAATGATCAAGTAGATGCGATGTTGATAAGGCGATAGCACGTGTTCGGTTCTCAAGGCACTTAATTTTAACGTGCCCAATGAAAGTTCGACCAGTTTGAGAGTTCCTTAAAAAACTCTGAAGGGCACAACATTTTTTTCAGGCGAATTTTAGTGATTTTTCGTGCACTACCCTTCCCATAAAGTCCACTCAAACGAAAAGCAGCTAACTACCCTATAGTAGGATTTATACATTTGCCACGATAAATGGATGATGTTAGTTTGGCAACAGGTATAGTGTTGCTAAGAGATGTGATGGGAATGCAATTTTACCGCTGGATGCGATTCACTCATCAGAGAATTAAATGAAAATCAACGCACACAACACAAAATGGTAAGGAGAACCTTCGATAATTGATGACATCTTGGTATTGACTCTTTTAGTTTGGTTCCACGGAATGTCTAAAACAAATACCTTCATAATCTCTGCAGCGATCACTTGTTTGGTATCCACAACCGTTTCATCGTGACCACTAATCATTACTATAAACATTTATGATTCTCGTTACTACGCCAGAAAACTTGCTATCACTTGGCCCACATCAGAAGTGATTCTGATGATGCGTGGTGAACATCGCAATGCGCGTTGAGTTCAAAGACATGAACGAGGATGGTCACAATATTTTCTTGGGTGAGTATAGTGAACAGAAACTGGAACTTACAAATGGAGAGGACCCCAATTTTCCCAACTGTTCCGTGCACGTAGGACTCTATCTGAACCCTCAGATAGATGCGGAAAACATTGAAGCTGTTGGGCTGTTATGCACAAAATGTGTTATGACGCAATGCGTTCGTGACTGGACCACTGAGTTAGTCAGGTTGGTGATCAAACGAACCAATAACATTCGCGTAGTGACTGTATGTAGCTGAATGATGCATTCCGATAGCAGACGCTGGCGTCAAACGGAATCTGAGACTCCATTACCAGGTCACGTTTCGAAAGATGTAGGCTTCAACAAAAATGATAGGAATCGATTCAACCAAGTCTCAGAGGTAATAAGATCGTATAGCAGTCGAAGTATGTTTTCGTATCACTTAACCTCCCAGGTTAGAAACTGGAACAATACGAAAGCGTCGGTAATTTTTCATTTTAGCTTTTGTAATTTATACTCTGTGAAAAAGTTCCTTAAAACGACGAACGCTTGAACAGTGTACGATATTTTGATAGTAAAAGTCAACATGAAGTTGATAACCAACAGTAACGTTCTTTCTATCATTTCGGGTTACTGTAGTATAAATGATTAGTAGTTTCCCGCTAAACATCTTCAAGGCGACTGTCCCTTTGCAAAAATCACGCATTCCCATTGTGAGAATTTTCTACTGCCTCAAGTAGCAATCACACCGATATATTCGTTCGATGTGAATGGGACGATGAATTCTGTCTTTTTCATGCTTACTGCGTATCGTAAATTCAGAAGTGTGGTAAAAGGTGAATTGTGAGGATATTGACTGGTTGTGACAATAAATGTGATCAGAGTGGAACACGTTTTTGATCATACGAGAACTTTAGTTCGTGTACCTCATCAGCATCGTATGTAACCAACAACAACCTTAGTCAATGTCCAGTTTTGTTTTCCTTTCACAAATTCTGTTACATGCAATGCTTGTATATACATGCTGTTTGAAGCTTGAAGAGCCTACACAATTAGTAGTTGACCAGCTTTTCGGGTCCTATAGAATAAGCGTTGTGGAGGGCTTTTTACCGTAGTGTGAACTGATGAGACTTACAAAAGGAACCGTTACTGATCAAACAGACTTCAAGTAGGAACTCTTCAGGCTTCTGTGCGCGTTAAACTAAGACATAGGTACGATTGAAGATTGTCATTTCCAGGCTTTGTTATGCCTTAGTCATATTCGCTGTTAAGCCATTAACTTTTTCAACAAATTACAGGTAAGGCGATGCAGTTAAATACAATACAACTTCAGCGTGCATTTGTTACCACGCTGCTGTGATCTTGGTTCCAAAAGCAATCGATCTGATAGAACGATAGAAAGTAACATAAAAAATCACTTGTGTGAATTTATCTGACTAAACCACATGCAAAAGTGGTTGAACGCCTAGACAAAATGACTTGATCGTACCTGATCTAAGGTTACTAACGCAGAGGTCAAGAAATGACTTCATAGTTTGTAAGTTGGAGTTGAAGTTCTGATTATAACAGGAACATGCACTGCTTAAGAGTCGCATCACTTAGTGAGCAAAGGCAGTCACTGTCCTGTCAACTCCAATCGATGGCTCCGCGATTAGGGCTCTCTGTTCAAGTTGAAATCACAGACATCATTAAAATTATTCATTGGTGTTGTAATCACTGATACAAAAAAGCGGCGTTTGGATGATCCAAATTGAACACCCCATAGAATTAATTGTAACTCTCGCATTTCAATAGACTTTGCAGTCAGACTCTTTTGAGAAACAAGCACTAGACTCGGATTTCGTTCTTGCTAGAGCTTGTTAGTTTTAGTCCCGGCAGTGGTAAGGATGTGCACCACTGACGAGCATTAGCAAGAGCGAAACTTGGGTATAGTGCTCCGTTCCAAAAATGGTTGACTGGAAAGTATGTGAGTATACGACAGCCGTGATCAATTGTGAGTGATGTCCAGCTAATATAAAACTGAAAACCCTTACTACTCACCAGCAATATATACATTTGTAAACCACGATCCGTATTAGTGATAAGCAGACGAAGGTTAGGTTACTATCGAGGTGAAAATCGCACTTGATCGTAATCTTCTGATCCATATAAATTTCCTCGTCAACCCCCTTCAAAAAATGTACTAGACACAAGGTATACTAATATTTAGGTCCGTCACTGGTGCGCATAGTTGTTGCATTTCGGATATGTACTCCGACCGCACGTTCGTGAGACAACCGTCTTGAATACTGCTCCACTAGCCTCACATTACACACCATTGAACTATCAAACGTAAACTCTCAGTTACGTTTGTCTGAGATAAATTTTTGTTGAGTTTATTTCTGACACTATGTTTTCAGTTGAAAAACTACCTATTGGGGGGAATCCCACTAACTCCTGTGTGATACTCAGAGTTTAACAATTTCAATAAGAGATTATACATCATGAGCCAATGGATTTACCGATAACTATATTTTGAATACCATAAAAACTCGCGATTATAATTATACCGCCGAAAGGCTGCTCGCCGAAACCGATCCAGGTGACCTACATTTTATCTCCTCAGTTGTACAATTTTTTTATCCTGCGGTTTGACTTAAGTATTCTGATGCAGAAGTTCTCAATTAAGTGCGATTATCTTTCGTCGGCTAACCTTGTGGATGTCAAAATTTAACCTAGTGAAGTGTCTTTGTTTTTACAATTTACACTTACTTATGTGTACATGTAAAGCACCCAATTACAATCGTTCACCAGTACACATTTGCACAATGACACACATAAGCGTGGAAAGGGGACGGAGTAAGAGAGTGAGCGGGAGATGGATTCAAACATGGACACCCGGTTAGAACTCACACCCACACAATTTGAGTACTTACCACGAAACACTGTGGTCGACTTAGGGATGGCAGGAATTCTGATTCCGTTGTCATAGCAACAGAGTTTTGATAATCAGGCGTGGGCTCCAGGAAGGTGGGCAACAACTTGAGGAACAACGATAATAATAATAATGAAAATTGTCATCGTAAGTAGTAACAAATCATTGAGTTAATTCAATTTTACACACCAACCGTGAAATTGGATGACTGAGTTCTATAGTGCCAGCACACATGCAATATCAGTATGATAAAGTTAATCACAACTCTTAATTGAACGGTGTTTAAGATGGTGGTTATCTGAACTGCTTGTGTATGTGATCAACCGAAACCCAAAACGTTGACTCAAGTGAGGCTCCAGTGCACGAATATCACTTTGACAACGTAGCCGTTAAGTAGTATAGTATGACCACTGAAATGGAAGTAACAGGTAACCCATTGATGTTGCCTTACAATTACTAAATCCCATCGTAGATAGTAGTTTTGCAAGTAGACACGTCAGAGAGTGTTAAGGATAACTGACCTATGCGTGTCAAGACCGCCTGTGTGCCTCACGCTCGTGTTAGGACTCAAGCTGAGTTCTGATTGGTCGTGTCTTCAAGGACCAACGACCCATACGTCTGCGCACATAAGGATGAGGCTGTCGTGTGCAATATAGTTTGTACTTTTACTGACTCACGTGTTCTCTCTATCGATGTTACAGCCTGTAAGGCTTACTGTTGATTGCAGCCGAAAAGGAACACTACAGTAACTCATCAACACATGGAATAAAAGTTGAATGAAAGACATTGAGGAAGGAAGTACTACGTTAGTCAAATCACACAAGGTTGAATAATATAAACGCTCGTTAAAAATGTATATGTCGGAAGGAGATAAATTAACACTGATGAACAGAAACAGTTTGTTCAACACATTTCAAGTTGAAATCAGATAGTTTGTGAGTGTTAATTAAAATAAACCTTAATCATAAGTAGCTGGTGTGAACGTCACTTGCGAACTTCGCTCAATGCAACTGGATGACGAAATAGACTGACAATGAATTGAGAAAATAAAGAACAGTTGGACCCGGTTGCATGTATCCTATGAGAGAACAAAAAATATTTCTCCATCCTCTTACCCCTTCCTATTAAACATAGATGTAAATCAACAATTACTTCTATTTCACTAAAGATAATGTTAAACATTAGTGCAGTTCAGTTGCAAAGGTACACTTATACCAAGTTCAAGTCATGAGCAGTCTTTGGTGAGATTGGTCCACAGGTCTTCGAGTTTATAGTTAACTATAATCTTAACAGATATGTGCCGCTTTAAATCCCTTCATTCACAGAGTTTGACCACTGAAGATAGTTCGCGCTAACCCTAATACTGAGAAAACCGTCTCTTTCAGTCAATCATTGTATCTCGGATAAGATCATTGACAAGCACAAATATCTGAAACCAGCCTGTTGAGCATAAGCGACCAGAAGTAATCGGTCAGTTTGGGGAATTTAAAGCGACAGGTTGATGACGGTTGCACCGATCACGTGACAAAATCTGGTATTGTGTTTATGCATCGTTATCTCAACCAACAGCCTATCACAAGACGCACAAAACGTACAGGTACAAACAAACACAAACGCAGTTCGAAACCACAGAGATTGTCAATCAAACGGAATTGAATTATAGGGTGAGGGGGTAAAATCTGTCCTTTTTTATACAAAGGGAAGTCAGCGCACACAACCAAGTTTAAGTTAGGATACTTGAACATGGCACCAGATTTGCACAATCATCTGTGACTACGCACACAAGTTGGCGTGCGCACACTGGACCAGCGCATCTGTCAGTTTGAGGTTTGGCGATAACTGGGTTCTGTTCCAAAACCTAAGCTCATTCGAAGGACCAATCCTCGCACCCATTAACTTGGTGCGGAGACAATACATGTGAAGATTGCAAAATGACAGTAAAACGCATTCAGTAAAACCACCGGAGAACATGATGGAACTATCCGGTTTTAAATTAACTTTAAATCAGACAACCGCATTTGTATTTCTTTCTTGTCTTTTTTTAAGATAGTGCGCATATATTCCTGTGTCATGCACACCCTAAGTTTATCATCACATATGCTTCTAGTCTTCATATCGGGCTTCCCTTACGAACACTGATGGGGCACTCGTTTGTTTTTTTTCCTACAATGTATGCAATATTCTTTCTCCCATTTTATGTGCGTGTGCGTGGCAGTATTTATGCTTCTGTATGTGCACACATTTGTTAACATAGCATATCCTCACGGAATCTGTTAAGGGACCTGAGCCCCCGACAGATATCGTAGAGACGACTGGTGTCGACGTGGTCATAATCATCGCTTTCGCGTATACCAAAGTAAACAAGTTTACGCAAGCAAAGTGTCTCGCGGTATTCAGTTACCAGATGTCAGTTAGGCGCACACTTATCACACATCCATCCATCAGATGTTTGGTCCACGTTAGGGGGGGGGGGGGGGGGCGGGGCTATCCTAATTTGGGGTGCGTACACATATAGGAAAATTGCAACGGCGGCATTAAAAGGATACAGTCAAACCGACTGAAAGGCAGAACAGATTGAGAGGTCAATCTTATTGTATACTGGCCAAGTATCAACAATAAAAACGAGTGTTCCGCTGCAGACGCTGCGGACAACATAGTTACTTCAGCTTCCGGTTTGTAACGTTAACGTGTTCCTCAGTTAGCACAAGTTGCGTTATAAACAATGTCAGAATAATGAAAACTGAAGTTCAGTTAAAATATTTCACTATAAAGTCATATATTTTCAGAGATCAACACCATGGATGAGTTTGGTGCAAACTGTAAATAACATTCTGAAACTCAACACCTAATTTAATCCCTTCAACCTTCAGTCAATTCAAGCAGTTTACTATGTTGTGAATAGCGTAAGCAGCTGAAATGTTCACAGGTCACACTGTAGATCTTCTGCCTTTTGATGAACTGGATAAAGGGGACCCAAAGTTTCAGTTGAAAGTCGTTTAAACTGGGTCTCAGATTTCCACCTTCTGACGTTGTTAATCCGAGTCGATGTGCGGATAGAACGACAGTGAGAAGTCTGAACAATGCCCCACATAATCATATGGTTGTATAGGCGCAGAAGAGAAGCATGGCCTTTTTTTACTCCAGTGGATGGTTTTCGCTTACTTCTCATCGCAATCAAAAGCCCGTTTGTATTTTCAAACTTGTAGTTCGGTTCAGTATCATACTGAATTTTTGATCCCATTCTTCCCATGTCCTTTCTATTTCCTCACTGTCAGTATGTGAAAATCGATTGGTGAACTAATCTGAAATAAGGTTCGGCAGATGATCTTATAGCTCACAGATGCTTTTTTTCATAGCTCATCCAGATGCGTACAACATGCCTCAAAATCATCATCTGGTGTTATGTTTTTCTGGTCCAACAAGCTGAGACTGGGAAATTTGCATAACTCTCAACAGTCAATACCGAGTTTATAAACAGGTAACTAGCACAGAACTTTAGGGACACCTGATTTTTCCCGACGGGATTTGCATGCTTTTTTGAAGTTTCAAATTAATTCCTCTCCTCTCTGAAGATAAACCTGGTTAACAAGCAATATGTACCAGCTCATAACCGAATTCAGGCGTACATTTGACTAATGACAAAATACATTACACTTGCTAGATTTGATGCTGGTGGTTCATTTGCCAAAGGCAATATAAGAATTGATCAGTTTCGTTATTATGGCTATAGTTTTCTGACGTTTAACTTCCTAGTGTTTTTGGAGTTCATGATTGTACGTATCTCCTTGCCAGGATATACAGATTCCTCGAACTAGTGACGCCTGTGTGTCTCACGTAAACAGTAACAGGCGGGACAGCGATGCTCAGGGCGGATGTTGACCAAACTATAGAGCTATGATGCCGGCGTAATATATCCACCGAAATGGTGAAGTTGGATTAAGGACACATTGTTCAAGAGCCCATTAAAGCAATAAACAAACGGGTCAAATGGAAGCGAAAATAATAATTGCAGTGAAGTAATATATCAACATCGTATAATAACAACTGCGCAAAGTTCAGTAGACTGCAATGGACAACTATACAGTGGGAAACTTGAACGAACTGGTGGCTGTGTCAAGAAATTTCTGAGCTCAGTTGGTAGAGCAGTTGTTGCGTTTGAGCACGCTATTTCTGTTATTGATTCGAATCCTGATGAAGCCCATACTTTTCAAGACGAGGTAGTTTCTAAACTAAACGCTACCAAGCCAATAACCAGTGGTAGTGATGCAGTGTATTGAGATAAATGACCATAAATTGTTGATCGGTTGTCTACAGCTCGTGCACTCAGACGATTCACCTGAAAGGACTTGTGGTTGAAAATAAAACGCAAAATAGGATAAACATAAGTTCCACAGTGTCACTGAATGGAAATTTACTCATTCAGGCTAAGAGAACAAGTTGGGTTGAGTAGGAAGCTTTTTTTAGTTGTCTGAAATGCTGAAAGGCCGAAAGGCCATGGGCATTCTACAACTTCCGCCAACACGATGACGGAGTTAATGACAATATATGAGCCATCGGAGTGGTCTTGACGAAAGATACCGGTCTGCAAACCATTAATGAATCCCCTTTATTGTGTACAACGGTTGTCCCGAAGTTAATTAACCCCACCGTACGAAATCGGTGGCTGGCGCTTCTAGGGCACATTCAAAATTTACAGATTACAGCAGTGGATTTAACCTACTCGCGGACATTATGCGCCGCGTTGGATGGTTTAGAATGAATTATATAAATAGATAAAGATAATTAATGAAATTAACCAGGAAGTCGGTCACTGGAATTGTGCCAACGTAAAAACATAAAGAACACTGGATATGAAAGGCAGAAACTATGGGTATTCGTAGTCTATCAAGCGTACAAAAAACAGACTACAACAAGCAACAAATAACAGCTGACTAGTGGAAATTACAAAAGGTCAAACACAATTTCATTTTTCTTGAATAACTTCGAAAACTTTTGTCGCTACACGCCAACTAATGACGTTGTCAGGGCTGAATCTTGTAGGTCATAGCAGGTCAGGCCTACTCAACCTACGAATGACTATTGCTTGTCTATCATGCGGTTCTTCTGATGTTAGTGTTTCAGCAAGTTTCACTTCAGGTGTCGAACCGGTTAAGCCGAGTAGGTTCCGCAAAAATAAGTGCGATAGGTATAGGATGATATGTACCAAGAAGAAGATCATTTTTATGTCAACAGTGCAAAAAAGAATTAAACCAGTTTAAGTAACTTAGTCGGTTAAGACAGAGAACGGGGGGTTGCGTTTCGCTTTGAAAGCCTTCGCTTAACTTACACAATAAGAACAATATCACTCACAAGAGGTCGGTTACAAACTTGGCTATCTAGTTGATGTTGAGTACACTCTAATAGATTAAACAGTGAAAAAAACTTTCAGAACAGAGTGTTTAGCTGACAACCCAGACGTCAAACTACTCTTCTGGAATATCTATATATGGTTTGAAGACAGACTGAGATCATCTGAGAAGATCATACCAGTATTCAGTTTATGGGTCTCGGTAGAAAAATTTAGCTTTCTCATTCAGTAAAAATAGTAAAAACGAAATAAAGCAACAGCCGCTTCTAATCCATCTTCTCACCCTCTTTCTAATACGCACATCACTACTAGGGTAAAGTTTGCTGATTACATGGAAGTTCAAAAGAGTTTCACTTAGGCAGTAATTTCCGACAGGTCACACATTTTAAAATGGTTGACAGAGTGAAAAGAGCTTGGAGGTCCAAATTGGAAGTAGACATTGTACTGATACAAGACGATTACATGAAAGGCACTACGTGTCAATTCTATCATATTACGCTACGAATATGAAATGGATAAAACGGGCGCGATATCAAAACACCATAGCTTTCACTACCCACATTCAATGTTCTGACCTTGTTTGAATTCAAACGGTAGGAAATGAGATTTAAAGAAGTGAAGGTTGATGAGCAGAACACTTATTGAATTTGGATTCATCAAACAGAAGCTAGAGGTTACCTAGCCAGAAAATTGTTCTTCAAACGAAAGCTGTCAGAGTCCAACGAAGAAGTAGACTGAGAAGTTCTGAAGTTTATTTCAACCACTCGTAGGAATAAATTAATCATCAATCGAAAATCCACACTCTTGTAAAAGAAATCGTTTAACCATCTTGTGAATAAAGGTCACGAACTTGGCTGCTCTTCTACAACAAGATAGGTGACTACTATGACAGTCGGTGAATAACTGTTAGCAGCCACGGAGTAGACATCTCTTCTAGTCACTAACTCACTAAATGAAGTCAAGTTTTTTTGTTTATTGCTGAGAAGAACAACATTTGAATCTTCTACTTTACTTCGAAAGAAGCTGAACTGGAGAGTAAGTCTGAAGGCAAAAGCCACGACTAAATTTGAGTGGTATCCCAACCGTATTTTTGTGTCCCCTAAGTCATTAGCAAAATACAAACTAGTTTTGCTTACTACATCGTTGTGCATGTAAATCCAATGGATATCTTTTAACGTTGGGCAGACGGTTTGCAAATCGCATGGTGGTTTCGAAGTATAACACGCAAAATAGTTTAGGAAGTTGGAAAAGATGCATTTGTGGCAAATGTGAGTTGCAGCCGGATTCTAGCTAGCGACAGAATCAGCATGCACAAAACCCTGCGAGTGTTTTACTATATGCCCTTCAAATTCGTGACACTCACCCCAGAAATGTCACACTTGAAATCAATTACCCCATTGTTTCATTATCTCATATAGAATCGAGCAGATCTGTTCAAGTACTTGTTAGTAATTCAGTTTCAATGGTCAACAGCGTTGGCGGTGGACTCCGGCGAAAAACTGCCCGAAAAACTTTTACCGAGACAGTCCATTCCCTGAATTATTCGATGGAATCTGTATGAGACAGTGGAACCGGTCTGTAACTGAGTATGTATGTGATGTATCCAAGCTCCCGGCGTGGCTTAGTGGCTCGGCTGGTATGAGTGGTTGCCGCTTCGGGGCCCACTGTTTGAGCCCAGTCGGAACCAAGATTTTTATAATTAAGGTTTATTTAACTTGGAAAATCTGCCAAACTAATTATTGGTCGTAAAAGTTCTTGAAGTGGTTGGCTGGACAACAGCGAAATTGCAGTCTTCGTGTTTCAGTTGCTAGTACTCAAGTGAAATCGCTTTCTGTCAATACATTCGGTGCATCATCACTTTACCCTTAACGACTGTTATATTAGTATCTATAGTGATGCTACTACTGGGTAAGGAAGTTTACCAGAAACCTTCAAAAATGTACGCAACTAACGGGCTAGCCGGACCATTAGTTATCAGTCGAGGATAAATGCACGAGAAAACAGGGCGTCCAGGTTGCCTCAAGAATGCTAAATCATGATCTCCAATTATGATGGTTACGAAACAGTCTTCAGTATTGCCTCAAGATTGATCGCGTATGTTTATACAGTGAAGATGGCAACCGCAATTTAATGTGCAAAATATATGATTTCAGGATTAGTGTTAAATCAATAGGAAAACTCATTCTGTCACGATCCTGGTGGTTGTCCAGCGATTGAAAACTCTTAGTTATATACTCTGAAGTAGTGGAGGCCCCAGAGGAGGCACATTTGGAGTGACTCAGCTTGTATACGTGACTCACCTACTGACATGGTGTTTGGTAAACTAGTTTGCCGTAGCTCATCGTTCGTGTTTTCTGTTTGTGTGGTTTTGTGACCCCAGGCGGTAGGTTTGATTACCTAAAGTAGTCACGTATGAACGTTTACAGTTAGTTTCTACAGGTGGACCATATCTGTGTATTACGTCCCTATACCTTTATTTGTTTGCATAAGTTATTCATGGTCTGCACTGGATGTCCCTGTAAGTCTGTGATCAAGCCTTAAATTGACACCAATACCTTATATAAATATATATATATATATATATGGCAGCTAGAACGTGTGATCATAAATGCAAGGGTTACTGTAAACAAATCGAACGAAACGAAGTTGTGAAGAATGTTTATTAAAAATGCTTCGTATAAAAAATAGCTTCTGCTGATAGTAAAGTCTTTAGTGTGTTCACAACAGTCGGATTCATTTCAAAACAATTGGTTTTCATTGCTGTTTATCCAAGTTCTAAATCATTACGCACTATTTAGCGATTAGTTTGCTCATAGTTTGTAAACCCAGTAGATGTTGTACAACCACTGAGACCCTAGAATTGGTTTAAGTTCGACCCTGACAGACATACACTTTTCTTAGTCCTGAGGACAACTCTCAAAGTGCTAAATGCCGATTGGTTACAATCTGAAGCATTGTTCGACATCTGATTTTGACCCAGTGTGCTTGCACAGCACAGGCATCAAGATGAGTTTAGAAAAGTGAAAAATCACAATTCCGGGAAGTAAGTTGTACTAGTTTGCAGCTGTGTAGGTTGTGATGTGTGAACGGTGGAATACACAAACGAGCACATCTGGCGTTGTCGACAAAGTGTGTTTGTATACACTCACAGGTAATGTACCAATAGATTTTGACAATACAAGCCAGCGAAGGTACGCAAACCGTTTGCATTGCTCTAATCCCGACGCAAAGATCGACCAACCATTAGCCAGCCTGTAGTAGATAATATGCGCGGATTGCAGGTCATCGAAGGACTGCAGACTCAATGATTCTATATACTCAGCCAGTCGTCTGTAGGCATCTGGTTACGCGTTGAACTCATCAGCTCACTTATCAATAATACCCAGATCAACTAATCCAGCAGCCAAAACACGGAGGAACATGTACATCAGACATACAGAGAAGAACCACAATACACATGTAAGAATAAAACGCGAGGACAAGGGTTGCTTAGATAAGGTGGTGATTACTTCTTGCACGGTTATCCGAACGACCAAATGAATTAAAGTGAAATCCCTACCTTAAAGAAAGACACTTTGCACAAGACAACGTTTAGCATCGTATGTATTGATTGGATGTCACTCCTCTGCAACAGCCTTCAAAAGTAGGCATGCAGTGTTTTTATCAACGTATGCATATCACTCCTCTTGGTTGTCTGACTCGGTTGACAAACGGATGGATGTTGATCCATTTATTGGACGGTAAAGTTCGTGCTAACAGATACATCGAAACCGTGGGCAAACAAATTCTTGTTTTTAAGTTACCCCCAATCTTCTTGGTTTAACTCACTAAGAACTATATATCCGGTTATCAGAAGGAACGTAGTACACAGATCAGACGTTTTCAAACATACCAAATGAAACAGGTTAGATGAAAAAAAGATTATTCATAGCGTAAAAATTCCCAGCGTAGTCATCAGTACCTCAACTTTAAAACACAAGACGTTTACGTTGGCCGATTCTCTAAATGATCACATGTACTAAACAGAGAAACTGAATGATATGGCAGATCGATTCCACAATGTCACAGCGACTCTTATACACGAATTGGACATCACCTATTGTCATTTTACCTTTTTGGTTAGGAACGGAAACAACGAAATACGCGTCAACACACACACACACACACACACACACACACACGAACATTGGCAGCACACAGAAAGCCGGCTGTTTGCTTTAGCTGGGCGACCGCGGAAAGAAAAAACAAACAAACAAAAGGTTAACATTTGGTAACATATGTTTTTCTATTTTCATCTTCTGCACACAACATTGCTAAACGGTATCGAGACACAGGCGAAACAACAAAAAGTTGATAAGTACCGCTGTCATCTGATGCTAAAAATCACTGTTTAATGCTATTCAGAACAGAATTAATCACCATTTCCGAAAATGCCATTAAGATTTGAAAGGGAAAATTGGAGAATTAGGAAGTTTGTAGTATAAAGTTTAAACGACAGCATGAAATGGGATATGAACACACCATAGTCGCTTTATTGGAAGATCATATTTGTGCCGAATACTATTGATTGTAAGTAAAAGAACTCATATATAGCAGGACCGTAATTTGGAAAAAATATTGACCACTGGCTACATCTAGTAAAGAGATGCTTATTGCTGATTTGGCTTCCACAGAACATTTTCAAACAAAAATCAATAATGGCTGTGTTCATTCTATCAGTTACTTCTTAGATAATTGGATACCAAAAATTATGAATTTGGACAAAACCACCAAGTGAAGTAAGAAAAGTATAAATACGATTGAATAAAAAAAACATTGATCGCCGTCGACAACTACTTGATTAATCATTATGATCGTTCAGACAAACAAAATCTTCCAGTGTGTGTCGTTTTATTTCATACTATGTTCCATTTGTCTCTAATGCAAACGCCTCACTGGTATTTTACTGAATTGGCTGTTGCGAAGCCTGCAAACATTAGTCCAAATAAGGTTAGCAACAGTCATTCTCAATCACCGTTTCAAGAACTGATTATGTGAAGTATTATTTAAGCTTTAACGAGACGAGTTAGGCCCAAAAAATTTGGACAGTGTTTATCAAGCAATTTCGAATTAATCATATGTCCGACTAGTAAGATAGTAAAACAAGCTGCAGTACACTTATTCGTCAACACGCTGTACGACCTTGACCGACTAGCGGATAGAGAGTAGGATGATTGATGAGTGTAAACGATACGATGAATTATAAGATCAGTGATGGGGTGAGAATAGGGTCAACTGTTAACAAAGAAATCATCAATCAGTCGTAATCCTAATATGCGTTTACCGACGATCAACAAGGACAGTGGACAGATATGCTGAATATAAACGAAACTTACATCACAGTAAAGTCAATTAAAATGTTTTCTGCCGAAGCACTTAGCCTCTGTCTCCCACCCCCTTTCCCTTGTGCTGGATACGTGGACGGAAACAACTGACGCGATTCTGCTAGCTGATCCTAAACTCACCCAAACATGGCAAGTTCGAAACTCGTACTTGTACGGCTCAAACAAAATGACATTGAGCTGATGTATACAGCAGGACACCGACAAAAAGTTGTGTAAATTCAATCTATAATTTGTTCTTAGGTTACGGTAGAACTGAAAACTGATAATCATCGTTGAGTTGACTGGAACCAGAATTGTAACCTCAGTGGATACAGATAGAAGTAACAATGTGACGAACAATCGTTTTCAGTACTTCATTCCTAAATGAGTGTAACTAAATAGGTCTCGTCAAAACGAGTCTTCAGACAAATTGCATAATCTAGGAAACAAATAGACATATACGACATTACGATAAACCCTTAGTATCCATGCAATTGGTAAGACCTGGGCAAAAATGGTGGCTAAATGTTACACCACACAGCCAGAGTTAGATGACTGCGTGTAGCTGGAGTAGCGAGTATTGATTTGTGGACACAGAAGTTGTGAAGACGGAAAATTTCTTGTGAGAGCGCCGGTCAGCGTTGTGTAAGCTGATTACGATCGATTTAATGGTTGTCAACGTGCACTGTCTGCTGTCCTGGGTTGAGTCATGGCAACTGTGCTCGTTTCGGTGACGTCCATCCAATGATCGTCACGGCTAGATCGACGATATCGGCAACAGAGATTGAGTTTTGACATCCGGTTCTAATCCAGACCGAGTGATGTTTCTTGTTGGTTTTTGATTAGCGCCTAGCATGTGAACGTAGACGTGAGTATTTATCGAGTTTATCAATCGCGTTCAATCTTAAAATTGTCATTGAAATCAACGGAGTTCTCAAAGTCGCTTTTTGAAAGGCACATCTAGACAGCTAGTAGGCCAGGCGGCTGAGATGATACGTTAGAACATCCCTTTTCAACGGCCGTTAAACGTAGTGTTTCCATTTAAATGACCTACATTAACTTGCTCAGAATCTTGACAATCATAAACGAAGTGATAAATCACTCCTGATGGCCATTTCTCATCAAGATGTTCTGAATGGTTTTCAGTTCATATTGTGTCACGTCACGTGAACAGACGCAAGTTGGCTTGCCGTGTTTTGATCGATTGAGTGTCCCGTCAAACCGTCTGTTCAAATATACATTTGCAAAGTGCGACACTTTGTTCACTTTCTCTTATTGAGCTGAAACAAACTGAAGCATGTGCTTCATTTTAAATTTAAAGAATAGTTCTCAACTCGTCCATATGCGTTTCACAATAAAAAGACGCCGTCAACATGTCGGTTTACAGATAAAGATTTTGAAAGGATAGACTGCAATTCGGAGTCTGGTTCGTCCAAAAAAAAGTATCCGCAGTCGGTGAGCTTAGACAGAAGCATACTGCTACCTGGTCAGGCAGTGAATACAGCATATTGTTGAACATGAAGCAAACATCGAGAGTGCCCAGATGTTTAGTTTAAAGCTAATTTATGTATGCCACATTTACTTCAAGAATGCTATGTTCGTTCGCACCAAAGCTTTTAGGTGTCTTCGTCAGCGTAGCATCTGTGAATAGCAAATTCACAACAAAGGAAGTCACCTGCCTGTTCTGAACATTAATATACTTGGATGAACTGGAAAACACGAAACTTACACATAAGCAGCTTGAGCATAATTCCTCCCTTGTAAGCTTCTTCATTACTGCTAAACACTTGGTGATCGCACCAAGTATCGATCATAATGGACAAGTGGTTTTGTGAAATTTTGGAAGACCGTACAAATCCGAACTAACAGATCCAGTTGATTTCATCTGGTCAGACTGATTTTGCGTGATATAGACCTGTTACTTTAGTCGTTTTGGGAGGTTGAAACCGTGACTTTCCGTTAGCACTATTTTATTTCGTTAATAGTGTATAACGGTAAACAGATTATCGTCCGAAAGTGCCTATTCTAGCCTGCCCATGTTATCACGTTTGCTAAGAATCATAACCCTGACTGGTCTGTCTAATCATGCGATTAGGATGTCATCACGTGCACACAAAACTCTCAAACTATTTGGATGCGTACAAGTTAGTGGACCTGTGTAGTTGTATTGACATGATAAAGCGTCTTTGAAAACAATTGTTTATCACACCGCATCGTTGGGAATACCCCCGAAGTGTGTGTAAACTGACGGACAAGCCCTTTCCAGTTAAGTGCACAATTCACTCTTTAGCGTGTATTCCAATACTTATGGTTAAGTACGTAGATCAAATGTGAATGAACCTGGGCGATTCAGTTAAATTTTCGCGCAACGTTTTAACCACAATGTCATTTGGGTTTTCGTTACCTAATTGTTTAAAAAGTTAGCTCTGTCTTGATAATAACTGATTGATGAATATCATTATCGACAAGGAGAAAATTTAGACGGGGACACAATTCCGTAAGCCTTGGCAGAAGTCACATTAACACAGACGATACACAGACACTAATTTCCAAAGGAATTACCGTAGGCTAATTAATTTGTTTTTAACAGTCCTTACATTTTTTCTAACGATGTCTTCTTTTGCGACCTATGTTTCAACGTAATGGATCCCAACACATTGTATTATACAGATAGTCCAAAGGCGACCATAAAGAAACTCTGCACTGCTGAATCACTTTTGCCGATAGAAGAGAAATTATTTATCTAGAAATTTTTGTTATGCCCGCAACCATATAAAAAAACGACAGCGGTGGAGCTATAAAGACGCTTAAATTGTAGTACGAATGTTCACTATTTACCTCAATCATATCTTTGCAGTTTCGGCGCTAAAACCAAGCTAGTCAAGAAGTTCATAGTACAGGATGCGTTTGAGTATTTATCACGAACACACAGCTCAATAAGTAAGGCATACGCTATAATTGATTTCATAGAACGCAGATCAAACTGGTCCCTGCGTATTTCTGGCTACGCACAAACGCGTCACTCACCAAGTGTGATAAGGAGAACGTTCTTAATGTCACACTATCACCATTGAAGGTAAGGTTATTCATAGAGAAGGACTCGCCGTTAGGTTGAATGTACGCTTACTCAACTAATCATTATGAGAAACTGGACAGTTTTGGACCCTACCTATACTGCTACCTTAGCCAGGTGGTCGGGCTTACGTACTGTATTGATTTGGCGGGCAATGCTGACTAGAACTTCAGCCCTTCCAGGTACAACCTTGTCAGACAGGCCAAAGGGGAGCAGTCAGACGAAAAGCAGTCACACTCATATGTCGCACTACTGACCGCGCAGGAGTGCTTAAGTAGCGAGACATGATTCTATGGGCATAGAACAGAAATATTTTTATAGTTGAGACACTGCTGTCTTCCATATCAGGAAGAAGGGGGTTAGAAAAGGTACCCTCAAACAAAGAGCACTCCGATGGCTCAACGGTTGACCATGACCGCCGGCGTGTTATCCAATACGGTCGAAAAACATTTGGTATCTCCTCCGAGCCTGATATAGCTTCGAGTACAT
>LUCH01001402.1:6094-30496 GCA_013368495.1 Paragonimus heterotremus
TTAGTAAGACGCAATTGCCAAGTACTCGGCCACCTTCAGTACGTTCACACGTACACTCTCACGCTACATTTCATTGAGCTTATTCAACTGCGGTGTCCTAACAGCGCGTACGAAACCTACGCATATAACCGAAAAATTGTGAAAGTGCAGTGTCATTTTTTCGGTGATATGCGTAGGTTTTGTACGCGCTTTCAGGACACCGCAGTTGAATGGGCTCAATGAAATGTAGTGTGGGAGTGCATGTGTGAACGTACTGAATGTGGCCGAGTAGTTGGCAATTGCGTCTTACTGAATATGTGACGATTACTGTTAATATACGGAATTCGTGGGTTTATGATTATCCAAATAAAATCACTAGTGAAGGAAAAAGCAGTGAGAGTATTACTGGTTTACTGCATGCCACCGTACTGGGTTATTATAAGTGTTGTTTTACGCGGGTCTGTACCCGACCCACAATATTGGCGGAAAATAGCAGTCAGGTCAACGGTAAACGACATTAAACGAGAGTCAAGAAAAGCAATATGGTCGACTTCGAGTGTACATTTATAGCGCTTTCGTTACCAAATTTTCCAACGATGTGGCCAGTTTTCACCTACTACTTCATTGGCTCGATTTGCACGACAGTTTCATTGGCCTGAATTGTCCTCAATCTCATTGGTTGACTCGGAGCGCGCATGTGCGATATTGTGTGGTACAATAACCTAAAGTCACAAGCAGTCAATGCTATGCGGTTCACACGTGCACGTACTTGCAGCATCTACGACCACATACTATCAGGTTGCCAACACCACTGCAGTCAATGTCGTACGAGTAAACGTACGCACACACACACACACCAGCACATGCACATTCAATATTATCTCGGACATTAGCCATACGATTCACGATTGAACACTGCGTCTTCACCCGAGTTGGCAGAATAGCGAGGCGACCCACATGTGAACGTAACTTAGTTAAGTCTCTTGTGCACTAGCGGTCAAATTGGATATCATGCATCGTAAGTTACATAGGACTTCTTTTCTGTACATCACTTCATCGATACTTGCGGGATTCTGACTAGTACTCCACACACACCCGGATTCCATCCCCATATTTTGTCTGAATTGCCAGTAGTTACACCTATTCTGAGCATAATCAATATCACCTTCAAATATGCCTGTGTATATGCCGTAGTGATGAATTCGGGATCACCATGTATTGCGCAAAATAGCACTTATTACGATCATTTTGAAATGTTTCAGAAAATGTGCTTGTCCACACTGGATTGAAATCAGTCAACTCTTTCCGAGATATAGAAAGTAGTTGAATTGGTTACTGAACATGGGTAACTTGACGTTTGGTGCGCCAGAATATGTGGCGTAGGATCAAGCGAACCGCAGATGACCGGTTGAAAATAACGCAACGAGTAAACAAGCAGTATATTGTCTACCTGTGAGGTCAACGCGAGAGCAAACGAATAAGGAGACGAAACGATGATAGAACGGAACGACAAGCCAGCACGCAGCTGAGTAGCACGCTCGAGTGCGCGGGGTACTTGTCGGTATCCACACTCGTTCAGACAAATGTTTAAGCGCATACAAAATTTGGAAACAAGAGCACAAATGGCAATCGTAGTTCTAACATGGTTAGCAATAAACGAATATGGTCGCTACAGTGGTCCTACAATGTCATCATGCGAGCTGAAATTCTCATGAAGGCGCACTTAAGCAACAGAAGACTTACTAAGTCCTTCCATTGATCGTAAACGCCATTGGATACACCGATCTATGTGTGGATGTCCTTGTGGCGTCTGTTGTTTGTTGCAGCGGTAACAACCGTGAAAAATATACTGACGAGTCCCTACGATGATTACAGGTCAGCTAAACGATCATATACGATCCAAAGAAGAATGTGGCTGACATGGAATTTAATCATACTACAGTGCTACATTTTGGAAAACAATGAATAGAACGACAACTGTTAACAAACCTCAATTATGAAACCAACAGATTCTCAAACGTCAACAACAAGAAGTAGAATACACCAACTAGAAAAAGAAACGTGTTCAACACAGTCTTCGTGAAAGCTGATAGGAAACAAAGTCTGAGCTTCGAGAGACAGGAGCTCATCCGATGGCACTGGACGTGAACTGGAGCTGAAATGGAGTTAATGAAATGGTTGTTCTTAAAAGACATTTGGGTTCAAGATAAATAATTTCACCGAGGGAGCCGTGATTCACGAATATCTAATGAGACAACATTGGGTTTTTGAGAAACAGGTTGAAGCTCCATCACGGGATCAATGCAATGGACCAACGAGAAACAGTAACGCCCGCCGAAAAATGTTAACAGTTCTTAATAGTACAAGTTACGCACACCAGATGACCTCAACATCTTCAATATACTGTGGCGAAAAGGCGTCCAATAAAGCACACTCTTCATTGTCCAACACGCTAGTCCACATGTTACGCGCGCTCGCGTTTATGAATCAGAATCCTAGTCAACAACACCCCGAGGTTTCCGCTCACGTGTCGTGTGCACTTCTGCGTGGTTTATGCGGGTGATCGGCGCCTTCTATCCGGGGGTTTTCGGCCTGCCAATCTTCGTCCGTTGGTCCGATTCGGTTGAGCGATGGCTCCTTTGGTCGCTCATGTTGTCCCCCATCTATCCACTGTGTGCTTTGACTGTCCTCCACGACCGTGTCGAGATATTCCCCCGAGTGTTGGAATAATCGGACCTCCGATTTGGTCGTCCATCCTATTTTACTTGCCATGTCTCGCCCGTTGGTCCGATTCGACCGAGCGATGACTCACCCGACTGCTCCTGTTGTCCGCCATCCGATCCTTGAGGGTTTGTGGACGTACCTTCCGCCCGTTTTGAGGCAGTCCGCCGAGTGTTTGGATACTCGCCCCTCCGGTCTGACAATCTGCCACAATATAGATCATCATACCCAGTAAACACGCCGACTCTGGCCCGGCGTCGGTCCGACTCCGGCCAGAGTCGGATCGGAGTGGGCCAGAGTGGGATTCCAGTAGGCCAGAGTAGGATCCGAGTAGGCCAATTGCGATAACGGTACCCTCCTTACATTCCTAGTTATTCGCTTCAACAAATGAAATAGTTTGGAACCTATGTCATCCAACGCGTACGACCTACTGACACTATTCCGTAAGTTTCACCGAATCCTCTTCTAAGCGATCGATCTTACCTGGCAACAAGGTGTCAAGCCAATTTAACAGTTTCATTTTTCTGATGAAGCATTTACTACGAACGCCTTCAAATGATCTAACGCGGACCGGTATGGAGATGGACAATGGACGCATCCTACAACTCTCCAAATTGCTCCTACAACGGACATACTACGGTAGAGATTTACGTGATCGCTGAACACACGGAAATTAACCGCAAAACTAAAAGTATCGTAATAAAAAAATGTACATGTATGTTTCATTGTAAGAAATTGACAGAGTCCAAGAAGCAAAAGCAATCAGAAACGAGTCTCCTTGAAATGTACCTATAGGTACATTATATTTTAACAGTTCCTGATGGGTTATTTACATGATCTGTTTCTCACGTCCATTACTTTAATTCGATAAAACCAGACCAGATTCATCCCAAGAATATCAAAGGAAACGTGATATTTTCTTGCAAAAACGATTCCATAATATTTTTAATGATGGGTTCTTCAAGGTTTTATGCTTACTAGATGGAAGGAAGCTAACACAAGTCCTATTTATAAATCAAATGACCACCACTTGCCTGCTAACAATTAACTAATCAATGCAACAGGTACCGGTCGTGTTTCGATTCGGGTGCAATCTGCATCAAGCTAGACAGGCGGTAACAGAGATAGAGCGAGCTCGTGACTCAGTAGATGTACATACTACATATTCTGATATTTACAAGTGATAGAGTCATTCTGAAGAGTGCGTGGACGAACGAGCCGTTGGTCGTTGAAGACACGACCAGTCAGAACGCGCGTTGAGTCTTAGCACAAGCGTGCGACACACAAGCAGACTTGGCGCGTATACAACAGTAGCCTACTTAATATGCCGCGTCTTTTTGCTGTTTGTTTCATGTTTCGTAGGCTGTTAAGCTAATTTCTTGCGTTTTTAAACTCTGGTTGCTGCTACTTTTCCTTAGACCAGGGACGATGATTGGTCGAAAAGTGAACACGAGGAACCCTCGTTCTCATCCTCTGATAACTTTGACACCTACAAGGGATGTGCGTTCGACGTGCGTCCATCGAGCACATCGCTAGTGTGAACGGCTAGAACACTTCCTCTCAAACCGTCAATACACCGGATTCATACTGACTTTCCAAATTCAATCAGACATACAACAGACAGACATCGGGGTCGCTCAGTTGTGTGTCCGTACTCACACCTTCGCAGTGTCTGTAGGAACATCTTTATTTGCTATCCCGTCACGTCACCTGCATTCTTTTTTGTTCATGTTTGTTCGGATTGCCACATCTTTTGGTGGCCGGTGCATTGTTGATGCGTGGGGTGAAATGCCTAAGCTCATCAGAGTAGTGATCTGTGTGTCAGATACGCGTCGAATACACATCCCTAACCAGGGGTAAATTTAACAAAGAGAGGGTGTGAGTGGGAGTGTCCCGTTTTCACTGGGCGTCCAATCACTGTCCCTGTTCCAAGAACAAGTCGTAACAGCCAGAGCTAGTAATCGCACAAAATGTGGTCAACAAATTATAAAACATGAGATGAACGACAAACACGTGTAGAAAACCTATCCAAACAAGCAATGTTATGGTATCTTCTTACTAGTGACTTTAACTCTATAGCTCTGCACAGATTTCTACCAAATTGGTCAAGTTTTGATGACATGCTTCTCTTAACTGACAGTCTAAGCAAGTTCAAGGATTGCGGCCTTATTTCAGACGTTACCTACTTTGATTTTGTTCAGTAGCCTACGGTCCACTGTTACGTAAACTAGAGATGTACGGCATTGAGACTGATATTTACCGTTGGATAGTCTCGATTCTAGATAATCGGTTAGGGTTGGACTTGCTTTTTCCGTTCCATTTTAGCGTATGTGCTTCAAGACTATTTCACTGGGCCTCCATTGTTTATGGTCCATACAAGTTATCTTCTATAAAAAAACTTGAACAACTCCGCCTTATGCGGATGAGCTCAGAATGCAGAGGTCTTGTGTTCCCAGTAGTAGTCAAACCAATTTTGATGGTATCTAGGATTGGTCACATGAGTTGTGTCTTCCCATGAATGACGATAACTGTGCATAAGTCTCTTGCTAGGGATTTTGGACACATAGTGTACAGATGCCCACATAGTGCCTAATGGACAAGGAAAGATAATCTGTGAATCTGATCACCCTTCAATCTGTTCTACCTTTATCATCACAGTATTGTATTGAAGATGATAAAGTTGACATTATTCCGCACTGACCAGAAAGCCTTCCATACCCTGGACTAGGTATTTGTTCGAGCAATGCATGATCATACTAACTTATCTATATGTACCCACTGTAAAAATGGACACAAATACATGGAAGCGTCCTCTGTGAGCAACCACAAAAACAATTACACATCATCAAAATGATACGCACGTGTCTGGGTTGAACTCTACGTTTTTTACCCATTTGAATGCAGGAGACCGTAATGAGACATAATTCTCGTTCATTTCCTTTCTTCCATAGGTTTCTTTGAGATATTTTTCACCCTTCCGAGCTAAAATACTCGACGGGATCATGAGAACTGTGGCGGTTCAACGAAGTATGCTTGCAGGTGTTACTAACGAAAGTCCATTTAAGTTAAAGATCGACTGCAATTAATGTAACACACAATTGAACACTATGTTATTCTTACTTAACGGCGAGAATAACTGCAGCGAAAAGTCGTCCAATAAAGCACAATCTTCATTGTTCATCACGCTAGTTACTATGCCACACACGCGCTTGCGATTCTGAATCACAATTCCACTCCACAACACCCCCCGATGTCTGCTCACACGCCATGTGCACTTCTACCCGGTTTAGGTGTGTGATTGGCGCCTTCTATCCGGGGGTTTTTAGCCCGCTATTCCTCATCCGTTGATCCGATTTCGTTGATCGATGGCTTGTCCGGTCGCTCTTGCTGTCCTCCGTCTATCCACTGGGCACTTTGACCGTACTCCACAGCCCTGTCGAGATATTCCTTAGAGTGTTGGAATAATCACGCCTTCAATTCCGTCATCCATCCTATTTTGGCTGCCACGTCCCGTCCGTCGGTCCGATCAGGCCGCTGTGGGTTCTTGAACGTACCACCCCTGTGTTGAGGTATTCCGTCGATAGCTGGAATGCTCGCACTTCCTGCCTGACGGTCCACCACATAATGATATTGCATCACAATAAAATTTGATACGTTCGCTCACCGTGTATAGCTACTGTGGAGAAGCCACCACTGGGATCGAGTCAAGTAAACTTACAATTACTGTTGTGTATGCCGAATTACTAAGTATCATCAGATCTACATTTGCTTAGCTGCATTTATTACGATGTAATTGTAAAGTACCCGTACCAAATTTTGTGCTAGTGAAGCCAAACAGTTTGGCTATCGTGTTCAACATGTTTTATGTGGTTTTCATTGGATGTATTAATCACTATGCTACATTTGTTAATTCCCTTTTACTAGTTTTGTCGTTCTTTTGATAACAGTCACCCAAGAGAAGGGTGCTTCTCTAGATTTTTCATGATTTATCATCGGCAAAACTAGCGTTTGAATGATAATAGATGAAACCTAAACCTAGCTGGGAACTTCCAACCACCATCCTTGCATCCGACTACCACTTATTGAACAAGTGAGCGTCGAAAGTGGACATATTAAAAAGGGCAAGTTTAAAATAATTCACTCATGTGGGAGAGGTAAACGTCATTACTACGCGTGAGTATCAAATTAAATTGAAAATCCTTTCGCAGAAGTTTGCGACTGCTCTAACTTCTATAGTTTATCCGTCTGTTAATGATCACCTAATTAGGCGTACCTAACCGAACAACCTCAGTCGTACATATCGATTCACCGTTCTTAGTGCCAGTGTTTATTCCACGTTTTTTCCCCTGACGTGCTTCATATCAAGCATACCCCTACTGTTCTGTTTGATTTTCAAGTGGTATGAGATATATTCGTGCCTTCAGTTAACAATGTTTGTTTGACTTTAAACAGTCGAATTGTTTACCTGTGGCATACTTTTTAAACTGTTGATACAGACTGTTACAGTGAGTCTGTAGTCGCTTATTTTGAATCTCTCATTGATTACTCAACAGTACCGTAAAATATTCACTCAACTTTTGTTTTGAATTCAATGAATGTTAGTTGACCACCGTCGCTCGAAGTCGGTTCAGCCATGACCATTATGGACACAGAGCTCAAGTGGATTATGAAATTTCAACTGTTTATACCACATATTCGTTGTCACATGAGGTGGACTTTTAAATCAGCAAGACTCTGCATACTGTAAAATTCACTAAGTTTTATTATGTATCATACTGAAATATTCTACTAACAGAAGAGCTGGATGAATTGGATATTTAAAAAACTCATCATCCGATTTTGGACAGCACGTATGTAGAAACTGTAATCAATAGTAGGTTTTGATAGTCACACTTTATTGTACATTTTTGACATTTGTGATTTTCAAACAACGTTTGTATCTTGGAAGCTATTTCTTCCGTTCTGGAGCAAGAGCGGAAACTAGTGTTGTGCTCCAGGAACGCGGATGGCACAAGGGTTGTTTATTCGACACAGCAATACATGGGTTAAGCATTTAAACAAGACCAGAGACAAAACCACTCATTTCCACGCGGTATTCGGCCTCAGACCGTCTGGGATGTCACAGACGTCAATGCTCGGTTCCATTAAGTAGCAGGGACCATTACGGTCTATGCTGCACCTTGGTGCTCCTTCCTGCATTTTGCCTGTGGCTTGTACGATGTCAAAATATATGCTTTGCACCTGCTACTGAATAGCCGCGGTATGAGCAGTATAATACGATCGCTCATCTTCACTGCACTAGCTCTGTACCCTGTTTGCACTTCTGAACAACTGTGCCGTCTGAGTTCTTGGATCACAACAGTAATATTGTGCGATCGTTTGTCCTCACTACACTACTAAACGCGACCTCTTTCCAATCTGCCATAATCATATATGGACAGGTTCGAGAGGTTAAGGCCGCAGTGAACGAGTAACCAGCTATGCTATATAATGCCAATGATATCAACAAGAGCGGCAGTTAAAAAAGATAACTTAAGAAAGAAGTACACTATTTGAACCAAGCCAAACTCAACTCAATCTTGAAGTAACCGTAAGTCATCTGCAATTTGCATTTTCGACTTACAAGTCTATTCTGCTATTCCAGATATCATAATTGTGATTAGATAAGCGAAACTCAAGCTGCTTGCCGTAGTTCGAAGTTATATTAAGATTATACTTCCTTAGAAGGACAAATCTCGCCTGCGAATTTCAATTCATTGCTCGTAGTGTAATTTCTACCGATTCTATTGATTCTATACGCTACATACTACGATCGTTTACTATCAACGTCGGACCAAAACATGTCTTCGTTATTGACAGCGGTAGTGTTGTTTTTCATTTCATGTGATTGCAAGATGAGTCTTCGAACTTCCGTTATTTTGAAGCCCAGTTATATTTCTGTTAAAGGCATCACTGGACATAGTTGACTTAAGTCTAGCAACTAGGAACTTTTACCCACGGATGTACAACCTACCATTTATACATATCCATATTTGTTATTATTTCTGGTTCATCTGCTATTGGTCTTAAATGTATGAAGATCTTAAAGCTTTATTTCTTATTGTCTGTTGAATCTTCCGAGACTAGGACTGGCGAACTGACTCCGATGTTCAGAATTCCGGTAGTATACGGATTAAATCAGTTAACTTTGATGCCTCAGGTTCACCCATATTTGCAAGGCGTTGCATAATTCCATTTCGTCTCCTTAAACTTGTGCGTAATACATTTTCTGAGGTGTGCTCAAACAGAGTACTGACTGCCGTGGAAAACTCCCCATAGACTGCTCCAATTGTAACACTATTCTGGTGTGACGGCTGAACAACCAGTGTGCGTTGGTTACCACATTAACTTAGAAAAGTGCTTGCTGTAGAGAAGTTGTATGACACAGGAACCGGAAGACAACCTTTATCGATTTGTCAGTTCTAACAGCTTTTCGAAACTTGGTCTCGAAGATGCATATTTGCAAAATCCTATTTACAGTGTGTTTAGCTTACCAACCACAATAAGCATTCAGTTTGAAATTTCCACGTACAACTTTTTACCTTTTTGACTGAACGTTGCCCAAGCAAATTTTTAAAACGCGATAAACACAGCCTGTGGTAAACTAGAAGGCGTTGCAATTAATCACGGTGACATTATTGCACACGGTTCAACCACGATGACAGGCTGCTTGCGTCGTTTAAAAGTCCTTGTGTTTACAATGTTATTAATCCAGGAGTGTCTATATGGTACTACGAAATTTTCCTATCTGGGGTAGTTGGTTGATGAAACCGCATTTTAAAGCCATAACAGATCACAGAGTACTAAAGTTTATTTACCACCCCCAACAAATCGTCCGCCAAATCCCCAGCAGCCGTGGTCTCACGATTGAACATAACGATCTCGGCCTACTCTAACATCGACTGTTCAAGTATGAGCAAAATACTAACACTCCAAATATACTTGCTACGCAAAGACTGATTGTGCTTTGGTTCACCCGGTACCAGTGAGTGGAGCTAACCTGACTTCCATCACGAGAAAATAATTTCAGTCATTTCGGCTATATGTAAAGGATGTATTCCAATTAAGAAACGCATTATTCCGGTCGCAGAGATCTTTTAGTTAGTCCCGACGGTATTGTTTATTTGAACAACAGAATTGTTACCGCTCTACACTTGCATTCTGGTCACCGTGTTATAGAAGAAAATGAGGTGATTAGCACTTGACAAGTTGATGACCGGAGATTGATTCTGGCACTGTTCGAACGGCACGTGATTATGTCAGTAGTATATACAAAGGAACCCATACTTCGAAAGAACGCTGCCCCTCGGTGTCTCTGCGTTGCCTCAAATTTAGTACACAAGTGTAACAGACAACCAGAGTAGAAACGACCGGCTTATGTGTTGTATTTTGGCGACCCTGTCAGGATCAGAGAAGAACTATCAGGGTGAAAATAAGTGCACGAGAAGAAGTTTGAAGTGTACGGGCTGAAGGCTTGCAAGCACTTCATGTTCTTTGGTTACGTGAGAACTAGGCGGTTTGTAAAAACGTTGGAACACCGAGGATGGTTCTCCGCAAAGAGGGAAGTTGTGTAATGCGAATTAGAAACTAGAGAGCACGCACAGATTGAATCTGAATTTCGCAACAAAGCGTGTTGCTATGTTGTTGGCGTCGTCTCAGTTCTCGTTTGTGTTAGTCATGTGTATAGCTTATGCTTGTTTGTGTTGTTTCGTTTCTCGGGACTGTTGTTGGAACCCCTACTTTGGATGAACGCTGTCCCGTGGTGTCTCCACGTTGCCCTAAATTTGGTGCACAAGTATAACGAACAACCAGAGTAAAAACGGCCGGCTTGTATGTTGCATAGCCCCTACAGTGGTTACGTCATTCCTTCAGCACGGCACACACACATGACTGTTGACTTCCAGTGGAGACCTTACCACTATGATGATTTACGACCACTTTTTCCAAGTTTCCTTCCACAGTGATTACAGACGTCTCATACAGTCATGAGTGATGTACTGAAGCAAAATGAATACCCCGTTTTGTTCTGTTCAAAACTTTTTAGTCAAGCAGAGCGTGGCTATGCTCAGACTCAAACAGATGTGCTTGTTGTTTGTCGGGTTGTTTCTTGTCTTCATAAATACCTCTTTGATCCGCATTTTACTACTATAACTGAACAAGAGGCATTAAAGCCTACCTATCACTCCCAACAAATCCCTTGCTAAATCCTTAATAGCCATAATTTAACGATGGAGCATTCCTATCTCAGCAAGCTGTCATAACATCCAATACATACAACGTTCTGAGAATGGAAATTCTGTCTGTCTTTCAATCCGGCCGTTACCAGAGAGTTGAGCGATCCTGGTTACTCATAAGAGAAAACATTTTCATTCTGTTATTCTGGCCATAGATGAAGGATGAAATGCAACCACGCAACGCCACTTTCCCGAACATTATATTCGTCGCAAAGGGTTTTCCATTACTCCTGAGTGTGGTGCATGTTACAACGACGAACTTCTTGTGCCGCCTAAACGTTGTTCAATATTTTTGGATGACTTGCATTCTGGTCACTTTTTCTGGCGGAAATGAAGTCATTGGTACGTTCGATCCGTTGATGGTCAGAGATTAACACTAACACTGCAATAACGACACGTGGTTGTGTCAGTCGCATATACAAAGGCATTCAAGTGGGTTCCATGACCATATATCAGGCACGACCGAATTATCATATGTGAGCATTCAACCACTTTTGCTTCACCAATAATCAAATACCACTCAACGAGTCAATGATTTCTGTGTTTTCAAATTGCAGAGAAGTCCTAATCGAGGGGCCATCGATTGGAGTTAACAGACAGTAACTGTGTCTCCTCTCGAGGCGACCGGGCAACCTGATCATTACTCACAAGCGAAAGTGGTTGAGTGTTCACATATGATAATCCGGTCGTGCCTAACGTGAGGCCAATGGCGCAGTGGTAAACACGGTTGTCTGCTCATGAACAACGTGTCTGTGGTTCAAGTCTCGGCAGTGGCGATGATATGCACTACTGACGAGCTCTAAGGAGAGCGAAACTCGAGTCTAGTGCTTCTTTTCGAAATGGGCCGACTGGATAGTCTATGGGAATGCGACAGCTGCTGTCAATTGTGGGTGATGTTCAATCTATATGCACCCAGATATCTCCAATCTAATGAGGCGGCTTAGAACTGCGTAAGTACTTTGAAAAGCGCTGTAAAGTTCTTCAGTGCAACCACTTTCGGCGGGTTTGATGAAGCTGTTGATAGTTGTTTGATCCAATACGGGAATGAAGCTCATACGACTATGGGAGAAAGTCCAGCTAAGCCATTTTAATCAATGTGTTTTAAAAACCAACATGCTTAGTCTGAAATTAGGTGAAGTTGTTTATCATCGTGACAACGAACTTCGAACTTCCGGCGGAGTAGCACTGAGCAATCTCAGCTTGTATGTGGCAAATATTCGATTTAGCTCATGGCTCTGCTCATCACAAACAAGTCGACCAAATTGTGTAATGAACCTGACGCAGAATATATACGACAGATTTGAATCCCGTTACTGAGGAAGTATCTGTAATTACGAGGATTCAGGCAGGAATTCCTGACCGTGTGATAGAGAACGCCACAACAACCCAGACTTTCATTTACACTGCAGCGGAGGTAAGGAATGTAACTGAACATTGTTGTGTTGTTTAACTATGAGTATTTGGAGTGTGCATAATACAGATTTCGTTGCCACTTTTATGGCTCATTCGCTGTCGTTGTTACCGTGCCGAAATTAAATTTGGACTTGAGCAAAGTACATTTGCAAACACTGTTGTGTATTTCAAGGTACTACAACAAATCACTTCCCAAGGTCGACAACAAGACGCAATAAGTACGATGAGAATCTGTTTTAATTATCGTTTATATTTCAGTAGTGAGAATCAGAGGGGATAGCAATGTTCGATCGTTCCAACATATATGGATTCTCATATAATTTTGATTTCCAGTGCAGTGAAGTTCTCATGTTATACTACATTGACATCTTATTTCATTTGTTGATCTCTTTTGTAAAAAATAGAGTTTATATACATATCATTTTAAAGTGTATGGTTATGTCGCCTTTTATCTACCTATCAAAAACTATCCTTCTCATTTATTTTACGTAACAGCATTTTGATTATACTGTTTGCACGGATTTTCTTTACAGTGTAATGACTATGTTGTAACCTTTTTCCGTATGATACGTTTTATCTCCAGGATACAGCATTGAGACGGATAACTCGTTTATTTCTCCACACACAAAGAAAAATTTTGCACTCAAACCCTAACAATTTGCTTTCATTCATTTCCGCGATTCCGCAGTGTCTTTTACGTGTATGCTGTGCAGGTAAGTCTTTCACGTTGTAAAATTGATTTTAGATGTTGGGAAGACTTACCGTTGAACCGGACAGCTTGGAGGAATACAATTCGGACGGGCATCCGCGAGTTCAACGAGCAGTTATTGCGCGGCCGAGAACGAAAGCTCGCGGTACGCAAAGGAACCATCGGTGCCCTAGGTCGTGGTGACATGACTATATGGCGTTGCGGTGTGTGCGGCCGCGAATGCGCTGGCCGCCTTGGATTAGATGATCACCAACGTACTCATAGTACACCGTCGGCGAAGAGACGAGTACGCTAGGTTCAGGTAGGTCATATCAACATATCCGTTCTGTTTTTGTTAATGATTGCATCGACCAAGACCATGGTCGTTTGGCAACTAATCTGCTCCCTTTTTCAGAAACTTGGGTGTCTGTGATCTTCTACTTACTCTTTTCTTGGGCCTTGTTGGTGTATTGAATGATGAATCGTCTGTCTGATCCTTTCGTAGTTCAACTTTGAGTTTGGTTTTGCAACTTCATCCTTTCTGGAATGCACTAGCATGCACTCGTATACTGAAATGCTTCTTGTATTACATTTCACACATCTTTCTCCCTGGTATAGATCTTGCCATTGCAGTCTCTCTCACTGTTTATTTTTCGAGAGATAAGGGTTTCCTTTCCGTGCTAGCCATTCAATTGGCTAACCAGCATTGGCCAGCTGGACACAAAGGCCTCACTCACACTCCTACTGGTCTTATTCCTTCGGATTTACACCGGATACGTAGTGTGTGAGTGGAACCGCAAGTGGTGCAGCGCAAGCCACTTGGGATGATGGTTTAAAACGCAGGCGTCCTTTGGCTTCGGTCACTGTGGCAGGCTAATCCGTTTCCGCTGCCGCCAATCAGTATCTTTCACGGTGTTCTTGCGATATGCCTTTTCCATTTATGTATATTTGCAACATCTACTACCGAGTACATAATATCAGAAGGTTATATCTGTGCGATGTACCCTGTACTTTGTCCGGTAGAGTTTAAACGACATAATGATGGGCCCCTTCTAAACTGAGTAGAGTTTAGATGGGAATAAATTGTTCTAGTTGGGGTCAACCAGGAGTAGTTTATGGACCACGGAATTGACCAATCAGGTATTTACTACGCGACATCCGTTAAGAGTTTCATGGGAAATACTTAGTAACTTCCAGACGAGCTATTCGGATTGGTTAATTTGGCTAGATAATACACCCCCAAACAGTGTGTTGACGCACTCACTCGTAAAAGACGGATTAAATAAGTATGGACAACTTACGACTTAATTACCATTCACCCATTAAGCGGACACGCAGGAAACTATTGTCTGAAAATGAGACCACAGTCTCTGCGAATCCGCCTTGAGAGCTGTGCATTTCTCCATTAAAGGAGCCAAAAGATGAACAATTTTCAGATAGGCGATTTCGTGGTGGTAACAGCCGATGCGATTCCCAATAACCATCAGCCGATCGGTTTGACAGTGTGGTGTTTCCCCGGTTCGGACGGATTAATCCGCACCTATTTGTGTGCAAATTAAATCGATAATTTGAAAGTAAGATCTGTGTCGCTTGTTTTTTGGGGGCGGGTATGCTAAATGAAGTTTTCTAGAAAAGGCGAAATCACTCGAGACGCACCTTACGCGAGTTGTCCATCACTATCAGGAGGCAGGTCATCGAACACAAACGCCTGAAGAGACTATTGGGTCACCGCTGGACCAAACCTGTAGAGTGGGCGTCACAGACGATACAAATGACGTCGGTCAACGTACAGTCTAA
Source organism: Paragonimus heterotremus (assembly GCA_013368495.1). Taxonomy (NCBI): domain Eukaryota; kingdom Metazoa; phylum Platyhelminthes; class Trematoda; order Plagiorchiida; family Troglotrematidae; genus Paragonimus; species Paragonimus heterotremus. The sequence continues at coordinate 20,966 of LUCH01001402.1, forward strand.
GGTGAGATGAGTTCAGAATGTCTCACTTTAAGGAGGATTCTCGACGCACGGCATCGATCAGTCGGGAATTCGAATGAGCAGATATACTGCGACTATTTCAAAGGTTCCGAATAGTTCCGTTTGCAGCAGGCTATGCGTGAGCCTTGATTGGTTGGACGTTCTCTAATCAGGAAACTCCTTCAGTCCAATCTCATTACAGTTTCCTCTTACTTATATCGGAAAGTGTTTACTTAAATGTGCGAAACATCCGAAGTGTGCAAACATGAAAGTAGTGACAACGGATGTTTTAGATACAATTTATGAGACGTAATAAAATATATACATAGTTTCAAAGAGAAAGTGAGAAACAAAATCTAATTTTCAACCGGAATCGAAGTGACTGATTAGGCATAATCAACAGTACACACACGACCCGGTAATGTCTGAGATAGATGTGTGATGGAACCACAGGCTACCGTGAGACATTGGCAAGCTCAAATACAGAGACCAATCGGACCATGTAAAGCGACGCGCGACGGGGCATGAACAGATGGCCAGTGAGTCAGAAGACAGCACAAACAAGAGGAAACAAGAAAACAATGAATAAATAGAGCACGATGTGGAAAGACGAAAGCGACACTGTCGAAGCGCCCAGTTTAGGAATATATAAGTCGTTCAGAACTCCAAAAGCAAGTAGAATTAACTGATGATGATGATTTGCACTGGCATGTAGTCAGCAGCAATAAACGGGAAAGAAATGAACATATTTGTTGCTTCTATGTGTGAAATCACAGTCAGCTTAAGAAGGAGAGCACTAAAAAGAAACAGAGAATGAACATATTAACAATCCATACAATGAATAAACATGTAGTGGAATGAATCGTCGGCCAGATAAAGGGAACGTATTCAGACAGGAGCTGGATTCAGGAAAATTATGCTTTTTAAGTCAAAAAGACGGAGTTGCTTCGCACTCTTTCTCGAATTCAATCCTCGCATCGTTCAACTCCACGAAGATCATACGCGCCAACTTCTCATTCTCAGTATTTAACCACTGGAACAGAAAACGAAGATACGAAGGGAAAGTCAGAATGAATCAAAAAGAGGTTCAACTGCATCTGTAAGACAATGTTTCGACTAAACAAACTTACTCGGCGAACTCACACAATAAAAAAATTGATAACAACGTCATTCTTAAGACGTACACATCATTGAAAAGCACACACATCAATCTAAATGATACAAATAGTAAGTGGGATTTTGTGTAAAACACGAAATAATCTAACAAAAACGCTTTGCATCAACCGACTAATCAAAATGGAAGTGCACTGAGCAAATTTTCGTTGCATTAATGCCATCGGCGTTACAACAGTGTACAAACATTAACACAGTACACTGCAGCTAGTCTAGCGATCGGCAGGGTAACAACCAGAGTCGGTTCAACGGATAAGCGACGAGACAAATCAATGACGCTCACTCAAATAGCAATGCGCCTGATAACACAAAAACGGATCAGTCGTTATTTTCCGAAGATGATATTACCGTAAATGATTGATGATGGGGCCAATCGAAAGCAATTATCTGATAAATAAGATATCAACATAAGGTAGAGTTAAAACAATTTGTGATGAACTGCACAGTTCTGGTAGTGAGGAGAATAGCAGCACATCACGAAGACGTCTGCAAATCGTCAGTATGAATCCTGCCGTAGACAATGCCATGCAACAGTGATCAACTTGCAAGCATCTCTGGTATTAATTTACTACTTCAAGGAAGTAAGCTATATGACGCGGAAATGTGAATGAAAGGTTCTAGAGTCTGCATGTGTTCACATATAGACATTTATGAGGGAACATGAGCGATTAATGCGTAGAAATTAACACACGTAACAGAATCGATATCATAACGGCAGACTAACTTTCCGTTTAACTTGCACCTGGTGAACTATAGTATCCCGGTTTTGTTTTAGTTGTGTACCAGTATACCGTAGTCTGCAACGCAACATGAATTGTTGCAATAGTCAGAAATAAGGACCTATGTTGTCTTTTGCATAATTCATTGTTCATATTAACAATGTCAGCTAGCCGGAACAGATGGGTGACACCATTTCCGAGGCACATGGATACTGAGGAATTGGGTTATCTTGAAAGTTCATGAAATGTTTGGATACCCTGACATATTTTGTCATGAAGACTTATCCGAACGTGGTATATGGTAGCCCGCTAACCGTCAACTGATGCTTCCTTGGTTAGTTAATCGCAACACAATTTGTGCGAGTTAGCTTTGTAAACAGACAAGGGGAAATGTCAGTGTACAGTTCTTATACTTTATTGAGGCAAACCTGGGCATGGAACAGCGGAGGCTGTTCAGAACAACTGCAAATTTGAGCGTGGACCAACTGAAGGAAATAACAGCGCAAACGTTTTCCGAATTTTAGGTTTGTGGGCGTTCTACATGATGCTCTATGCAGTGGACGATACACGAAATAACTAGTTGAAGCTAACTCTAGAAAAGTTTGTGTATATCAAACAATAGCTCGACCAGCTGCATAACACCACGTGGAATCACCTGCGTGCGATAGGAAAGAAGAAGCTCAACCGAAAGTACCCTTAAAACTGACAGATCATTAGATGAAAGCATGTTTAGAGATAAGAATATATGCTTCGGAAAAATTACGTTTCTGTCCAGTATTTTTGACTGTGATGGCGACTGAACTTTGTACAAATGGGTGGACGGAAAGTGACTATCTAAAACGGTGGAAAAGCAAATATATCCCAAGTGTTTTTTATTGGATGTGATCCACAGGCGGGCTAGGCCCAAGTCGAGCCAAGATGACGAGCAGCAAACTTGTAAACACAGCCATCGCAGGTTTGAACTGATGAATGTGTACAAACCGCAATGAAATCGCTCGGTGAAAGTAGTTCGGAAAAAAATATCAGGTAGTCACACCTTTTCAAACGCAGTTGATGCACTGGTAGTCGAAAAACAGGGAGATACGTTCTATTCGATCAAAGCAATAAGGAAGAGGCGATGAGTACTAGCAATCATCAGATGCCTCTTCTCGGTAGCTTTTGTTGAACAACCTTTGTCGTACAAATTTAATCACTCAGTGAAATGAAGAGCTCAGTTTGCAATAAAAGAAATCCGCTAACAGGTGCCAAAGAAAGTTATATGTAGATTCTAGAATGTCTCACTGTTTAAGTCAGGATGAGAGCGGCTGAGACGGTTAACACTCAAACCGTAGATCGTAATCGTTCCTAATCAAAACAGACAAAATTTTAGGACGAGTGAGAAAAATACAACTCGAAGAAGACAGCTTAAGATTGTATGTGGATGTGAGTAATCTATTGAAATGAATATGTGACTGAAATTGCTATCTTTTGCCACATCACACAGTGAGTGGATAATGTAAAATCGACCGGGTAACCACAGTAATTGGGGAGATTGCTTGTAATCGCGCAATTGGTAGCTGGTGTGGTTGATAGATATGTACATGTACGATTGTTTATCATTGCATGCGTGCGAAGTTAAACTGGGCAACAGATCAAAATGCTGGTGTGGTAAAGAGCGCATCAAACATTGCTTGGTATGAAACACAGTTCTCATGATCAAGTCTAGTTCGCAGTGCGACTGCCTACTGTTTGGAGGACGTTGTGAGCCAAATTATTGCGTTCCATACACCCGGCTGGGCTTTGTTAAATTGTTAAGCTAAACACCCAGTCTAAGATCGCCATAATAGATAAATAGATTTGAGAAGGAAAACAACACTAACTGCCACGAGTAAAAATAGGGGGAATTCAGAAAAACAATCAAGGATAGTGCTCTCACTCGATCAGGATGGACAGCACGTGCCGCGTTGCGATATTGACGCTTAACTTGCTCTGGAGTCAGCAGATCAGTGATTCCGACAGGTTTCCATCGCACGCCATCCCACAAAATGGCCGGAAGAGAGCACAACAACGCTCGTAGATTCCGATCCTTACCGTGAGCCCAATCTTCCACCTAGTATACAAAATAAAACCGATGTGAGTTAGGCGCTATAAGACGATTATTTCTACGTGTTTATATCATCAGCCGCCGTCATTACAATCGACAATAGTAATGCTTAACTGCAACGCAGCCCAGAGAAGTGGATGGGCAAATCAAGTTTGGAGAAAGGAAGCAAAAAGGAGCTTGATAGACAAAAGCCCTACGCATGTTAATACTCGAAAGTGCAACATTTAAGGTGTCTGTGCCTTGCGAACGAACAACCCAGTGTACAACAATGTTGAGGTACCACTTACGAAACGGGTTTGTTTCGGCTTTCATCATTCCGTTTCAGCAGTTGCATACACTTTACGGACAACTCAAACGAATAGCAAAAACACGACAATTTGCACAGTATCCTTACGGGTTTATGCACAAGATAAAAATTTCAGCTGTTTTAATTGCCGTTCTGGGAATCGATCACTTTGTAATAAACCGTGCTATGTCACTGTTGACAGTTGATTGCAAACCCGATGGAAATGACCTAAATCTTGTCAACCACAACAGTTCACAACCCTTTGTGGGTTTTCAGTTGTCTGGTGATATTCGTACGTTTTTCATAATTGAACATTGTCACCATAACGAACACAAGAATCAATGAAAAAATGTTCGAAAAAATTACTGAGTAATAGGGAATTGGTTTATTTCAAGTTGAACATCACCCACAATTGATCGCAGTTTTCGCATTCTCATGGACTTTTCAGTCGGCCCCTTCTGAAAAGAGGCACGTGACTCGAGTTTTACTCTCATTAGAGCTCTTCAGTTTGTTTGAAAAAATATTCGAACACAGTATAGCAAGACGTTTCAGTCGAAGTGTTAAAATACAACTGTCCATCAAAAGACAGTTCTGTCAAACAGAAACTAACCCTCAGTTGATCCGGGTCGGTTGTTTTGGCAAGCTGCTCTCGACGCATCTGATTCACCGTCCTGGGTTGGTTCAAATTGTCTGTATATGCAGAAGAGCCGCCGAAATCACCAAGGAGATCTGAGAATGCGTCTGGGCGCACATGTGGTCGAGCACCAGTGCGGTTGGGAGAAGCTGTGGAAGGTGCACTTGCATTGGTGGAAGCATTGGCAGAGGGTTCACCAGGGACAGGACCACCACCAGAAGCAGTGGAAAAAGTGGACCATGAAGCTTGCGGACAGCCGTAAGTGGAGTTGGGGCGTGGGACGCTATTAGTATCGTGTATGTCTTGGGTATAAAACGACGAAATTGAGTGTGATTCAGGTAAAGAATACAACAGAAAATCAGCCACTTCACAGTGGAGTAACAGAAATGGCAAGGTGCCTACCGAAAACAGTCGCAAAATACGCAAAAAGTGAAGTACGAATGAGAGCATGTGAACTAACAACAACAGGATGATGGCATCGAACATTTCAAGCGCCCATGGATCATCGGAAGCATCCGATTCAAACATGAAATGATACGTTATATTACACCTCAAACATTAATCTACTATATTCGGCCCTACACAAGATTCAATATGTATTACCGGTACAGAACACCAGCAACTGTATACATAAATAATAGCCAAAAATGGTTCAAGACGATGAGTGCTACAACAGCTAAACCGGTCGAGGTCTAATTTTAACTACAGAACAGAAGTGTGTCATAACCGAAGAAGTCAAAGAAAACCGAGGAATATAAATAATGGAGTAGGCATACACATGAAAATAAAACTGCTGGGGAGAAAGGAAGCAGGAAACAGTGACAACATTGCCAGTACAGGGAGCAACACATTAGTGTCAAGGATATGCACTACTGATGAGATGCTGTAATGAGAGCGAAACTCGAGTCTAGTTTCTGCAGTTCGAAATGGGCCGACTGGAAAGTTTATGGGAATGCGACAGCTGCGATCAATTGTGAGTGATGTTCAATTTGAAATTAACAATAATTGACTAATTAACTCTGAATGATGGCAGTACGGTGCGCAACAATCTAAGTTGCTCGTCTGCTTCAGCGTGTTACTTTTAAATGAGGCCTAGTTCTGGAGAGGAACTGTGTGACAAAGTCAAACCAGAGTGCAGTTAAGCTAAGCGGTAAGTTTACCTGATACTGATTTACTGGAAAGGCTGAAAAGATCCAAACAACAGCAGTTTTTCTTCCGCAACGAAATAAACAAAAACTATTGTGAACGTAGGGAGAAATAGATAAACTTCGTGTGTGATTAGCCAACGTCCCATTCACTTAGGATAGTGCTAACCAAAGTAAATGGCAGGTAGATATTACAGGTAGTTGAGGAGGCGAGATGAAAAAGAGAATTCGGCGGAAACGATGAAGCTGAGTAACCAGCCTAATATCAACTGCTCAATTCAGATTGGTGCTGTTCGGTAAACATGAGAATTTCACTGGTAAATGCCTACGCGCAAGCTCCGCTAACGAAAATGCTAGCAGAGATCACTACGCGCACATTGTTAAGATTTGATGCTCGCGGGCTGCGGCTAAGGCAGGAAACTTGGGAAATGAAATAGAAAAAAATCGTAACGAGTGAATACCGTCACTACCGGGAGAATGATGGTGTCGTGGATTACCAAACCGGAGGCGCGAGTATTCCAACACTCGGTGGAATACCTCAACGCGGCGAGGAGAAACGTCCAAAAGCCCAAAGCAATCGGACTGCGGATAATACAGACGACCGGATGAGTCGCCGCCCAACGAGATCGGACAAACGGACGAGACATGGCAGGCAAAATGGGATGGATGACCAGATTAGAGGCGCGATTATTAAAACACTCGATGGAACATTTCGATACGGTCGTAGAATACGGTCAAAGCCCACAGCGGGTAGAGTAGGGCAACATAGGCAACAGAATGAACTATCACTCAACGAGATCGGACCAACGGACGAGGAATGGCAGGCGGAAAACCCTCCATTAGAAGGCGTCAGTCACACACAAACCAGGCAGAAGTGCACAAGACAAGTGGGTGGAAACTGGGGTGTGTTGTGGACTGGGATTGTGAATCAAAAACGCGAGCGCGCATGGTATGGCAGCAAGAGTTGGATAAAAAGGACTGTGCTTTATTGAACGTCTTTCGCTACAACAGCTTCTGACACTTCCGGCAGTTTATGCCGTGGAAGGAGGTTGACTGGAGGAACCTCACTCCAAGTCTCTGATTGAAAGGTCTGATTTGCGAGACCAGAGGATGTAGGGCCTGACTGACTTGGCATTGAGGAGCTTGCCTAACTCGAAGGCGCAGTGAATAAGACTAACGTCCGACCATGTCCCTTTCTATGCGCAGTGGATGTACTTGAAGCCAAATCAAGTTTCTGGGTGATAGCGGATGATTTTCAACCGTATTGTATAAGTCGGCGGTCACGGCCAACCGTTGAGCGACTGAAGTGTTCTGTGTCTGACGGCAGTTTTTGTAAGCCCCTTTTTTCTGATTCGGAAGACAGCAGTGCCGCAACTATGAAAATGGTTCTGATGTATACTCAAAGGATCATGCCTCACTGTGCACTCTTAAAGTAGTCAGTAGTGCGACACACAAATCTGACTGCATCTGCTTTTCCCCTTACTACTTACTTTTTGGCATGTCTGATAACGTAGTATTTGGAAGGACCGAAGCCTTAATCAGCAAAGCCCTTCGGATCAATGCAGTGCATAGGCCTGATCACCACATCAAGGTAGCAGAACAGGTCATGACAGTATTTACTGACGAAGCAATATTCTGTCTGAATGAATTCGTGCTGAAACATTCAGGCGACGATTAGTCGGCCGAGCTGAACTAATGAAGTGGCCTGTAAGGTGACCGGAATTTTTTTCTTTTGGGCTTACCTCAAACACGGGATCTAAAGAGAACGCTTACAAACACTGAAGGAACTCAAAATGGTCATAATCTCGATATGTAATGCAACCGTTGAGGTTATTCTGTAACGTATGCTGTCATTATGGCTATGGAGAATACATTTGTGTAAACGGGACGACAGAGAACATTCTGAGCATCTCTTACGAACTTATGGTTTATAAAATTATGCTTCATTTTTCTTCTTTTATTGAAAATAATGTTGATCTGCCGACAGAATAGCATATCTTAAGCGGTAATTGGCAGATTCATATACTCAACTCGTTCAATATACACTTAATGGGATAAACAATCTAAGCAACAATACGACCGAGTATTGTAACACTTTTGTTCGTGTATAGTAGAATACTGCAATGTAAATACAATAACGCTCTGTTTTTAACTTTATTCGATCTGGCCAAAAAGGGAATAGATTGTGTAACATTGAAGGCAAATGTATATCAAGTCAATAGTATCCAACAATACCTACAGTATCGGTAGTTATTTCTCCTAAATCGCGGTCCATCAGTGTGATCTGGTTCCAGAGTCATATTTAATTCAACCCAAGTTACATGCGGCAATTTCCGGGGCAAAACAGGTTTTTCGAGCACAGAGCAGCTTAAATTGGATAACATATTTATACAAGCTGTTCACACAGATCTCGATAAAGCAGCAGATTGTATCCACAATGACACTAATTTATGGTTACAGTAGAAAAAAAGCGCGTTGACGTGAATTAGATTTGCATCATTAACAAGGTTATAAAACTGAGAAGTGTCATGCGTGATTTAGCGTTCTGGTCATACGGTTATAACAGATCACGTTAAAGTCCTCAAATAGTGTGGTGAACCTAAGAACAGCATGATGAATCTCAGATTCTACGGGAATATTATTAGGCCTCAATCACTCTCTTACAAATATGCAAATCAGTCTCGCTCCTGAATACAGCCTTTCGTTATCCATCGGTTGGTGAGAAATTATTCGTGATAACACGCTCCGTTCGGAAAATATTATATCTTTACTTTGTACATTTGCATATATTAACACATGCCGGTCCCCAGCTCTGAATGGCCTTTCGAGCGTTGAGACGTTTAGTGAGAAGTCTGTCACCAGCCTGTTGTTGTCGATCGTGGAGGATGATAGCCAAAACACTGGGACAATAAAGCCGATCGATCTGACCTGAAATGCTTGTACATCCCGTGTCAGCTAGCTCGGCTATGATTACAGCCGTGTGATGGGGGCGTTCGCCAATCAGACTCGGTTGAGAGGCCTGCTTTTGGGTAAGCCTTTAAGTGGAATTTCCGGGAGATGGTTTAAACACCGGATTTTTTAAATCGCGATCCACAATTGTGTAATGACTGGTATATACACAGCACACAATCTGCTGGATTGTGTCATACAGACGTAGGTGGGCAGAGATACACACTCGACAATGCGGATCATCGACCTCAACTAACCGCGTTAGTTGGCAGTTTTGCTGTGCAAAACTAACATTTCTATGCATGAGATCATGTTGTGACGAAACATTGTTGCACTTGCCGATACGGTCGGCAAGGATGGAACCAATCAGTCGCTATGTAAGTGCTTTCTTAACTAGCCCATGACCGGGCTGTAATGATTCTGTTTACTTGCTACTTCGCGTTGGGTAAGCCATTGAACGACAGACCCTTGAGAATAACTCTCTTATTGACTATATATATATATATATATATATATATATATATATATATATATATATATATATA
>LUCH01001402.1:44675-61603 GCA_013368495.1 Paragonimus heterotremus
ATCAAAACAGTACACAAGCCCGACCACCTCGGCAAGGTAGCAGTATAGATCGTGCTTATGTAGCGACAAACGTAGTTTATCGGAGCACGGTATGTGAGTAAAATATTTCGTTTGGTGCAAATTAAGGCGGAAGCAGAAGCAGCCGTAGGCAAAAGTCACCAACAAATCAGATTCAAACAGAATGCTGTCATAGTACACGAACCCCCAAAAAAGGTGCTGTGTCAATTCAGCATCATGCAACAAAGATGGTTGGTAAAAACAGGGCGCAGACGAAAAAAAGGAACATAACGTAGAGTATGAAGTGCAACGGTAACAAAATCATTTTGTTAAACAATGACTCACTTGAAGTACATTAATTCCGTCTGATCTGTATCAACAAATCCGGTGTACAGTTGGAATTGAGCAATTTTAACGGAAGCGACCTGCAGTACAACCGGATAGAAGAAAAAAGTTTCTCAGCGAACAAGTAGGCAGCCTCTGTTACTCCTAACTACAAAGGGAGATAAGGATTACCTAAAGTCCACATATCTTTCACAAAATAGAAGCATCAAGCAGCGAGTCACATGACATCCAGTGAGGAGCATATGATCAAACAAAAATATATAGTCAACAGCGATAGGGCTAATCACTAATTACGACATCTAGGCATTCAAACACTGAGTTCTCTTGATCCAGTTTCCCAATAACAGTAGAAGACATATCGTGAGGTGTTAACATTTCATTTGTTCTCTTCAGTCACGAACGTAGAACACTAAAATATACAAGACATGCAGACAGCAACAACAATGAAAACGATTAACGACTGGCTTTATATGAAACAAGGACTGTCCTCAGTTCTAGGGCAGACAAACTGCATGAATTAACAGTTTATGCATAGGATGCTTGAAACACCAAAATCCGAGGTCTGTTGCACATCTTGAGTAAGAACTTGGGATAGCCGTCCAGGGATTTCATTGACAGCACCCTCCATCCCCTGTACACATTTGATGAACTCTTTGTCAGTACCTCGCTGATAGCATGGATTCCTGTTAACAGGAAGCTATGTGCCGTCTCTATAGCCAGCTGTATCACTTGCGGATCACTTACGGATCTGTATTCAACACCGACTATTTTGTAAGTAGTGGCCTCAGACAAAATACATCGAGCAGGACGTGGGGCATTCCTTTACGTGATCAGGCCCAGTCTCAACTAAACTACGGAGCTGTCAGTCACAGATGGTGTAGCTGTACGTAAGACTGCAAGTCCCGTTAGAGCAAGTGCGTGTGTTCAGACTAGGTTCACTTCGATAGCAATTCATTCTTCAGTTCAGTGGCTAGTGTTCCCACTGATCAAAACAACCTGAGATTGAGAGACTGACTCGATCCGTTGAGATGAAATCTTATCAGATAAACGTGCAGAGTAGGTCACCGACTCCTCTTAATCTCAGCTCTTGTTGGGCTCACAATTCACACGCATTGCACGAAGCAAGCGCTGCTGCATACCGTACGATAACCAGTAGGCGTAACATATAATGGATAACGAAGAAATCTTTGGAACAACGAAACGTTCGGCGGAAAAATCCAGCAAATAGTGTGCATAAGTTGGGCAGAGATGCCACAGTCTCAAGAGCAGCCTGGTCTTAGACCAGGAAATTTGAGTTGCTGAAGGATAATTCTATGGAAGCTGTATTTCCGTTAGATATTATGAATTATCTGATTCAGCATATCCGTTCTACGCAACCTAGGAAGTTATCTATTAATGAATACGAAAAGATAGATGGCGAGGTTATTAACAATAATAAGCCAGTCATTTCGTTAGGCAGAACACTTCAGACACTGTCTCCTTGCATTCACATCATTACCTTCACACAATCCGGAGATAATACTCCGGCCTCTCAGCTTAGAACCATTCACTTCGAGTCAAGCTCGTGACCGCATCACAACCACAAGATGTTTCAAAACTGCTGGTCTGAACGCCAATAAAATCCACAGAAATACGCGAAGAATTGTTGGAAGTTTTAGCCAATCCCTCCAACCACAGTCTGGATAGCTGAAAATGTACCCTTTGTGCGGAATAGACCTAGTAAAGTGTCGACAATTAAGGGAGTAGACAAGCACACCTATGAGACCCAGAGGATCAGTTAAAACCCTGTTATAATTGAGACTTTGGTACCAATCGTACCTTATTGATTCAACACACATAATGAAGCAGACATTAGAAAGGAGCATGCATATTCCAGTCCTGGACGCCATTGTCAAATTCTGGAACAGCGACACACATAATGACAGTCAACATTTGTTACAGTTCTTCAGGTACGTCTGACCCGAATGTTCAAAATGAAAACTTGTAGTCGCTTAGTCACAGAGGTATATCGACAAGATATGTGAACGTGTTGTCAGCTACTTTAAGGCAGCCGCTCAGGGAACTATTAAGTACATTCCATAACCTAAGTGTTGTCCATCGATGGTTTTACTTTTGTTCACCCTCGTTACAGAGTAAACAACGGAGAATTGATTGTGGTCCTCGCAGGATTCACTTAATGACGTCCTTCTCAAGGGGCTAGCGACCAAGTTGAATTTTGTTTAAGATAAGCAGCCGTTCTGTGGTAAGTTCCAGGAGACACCGATTTTGGTTGATAACTCATGTTTTGAACGATCATTCAGGATGCACTTGACAGCTTCAAAGTGTAACGTGTGTACGGTTCACAGATCCCGACAACAAATGTTAGCCACATCCTGCACAATGAAGTTCTGAAGGATGTTGAACAGTCTGAGCAATTGGGAAGCCGTATCTCGAATGAAGTGGGTACACGAAGCAAAACCGGCGCTGACAGTCCTAGGGCAAGTACAATACTCCGCGGATTGCGATAAATTTGCTGCGGAAGACGTTCTACGCTTGCCTTAAGAGCTACATTTAAACAGGGTCCACAACGGATGTACTTTACTGCTGCAAAACGTGGGTGGCGAAGGACTATAATACAGTTGACCAACGATGCTTGCGATCAGCTGCGCCCATCGGAGGGCGATCTACCAGCAGGCAATTGGGAGGGCAGAAGACGGGTTTCTGATAACGAGGATCAATTAAGTTCATTCGATCACGTCTTGGCTATGCATATGAAAAGATAAGTAGGTCAAATATGAAGAATGAAAATCCTTCGATTACTACGCTGTGCTTTCTGTCAGCTCGCTGGCGTACGAGACAAGGCAGCAAATCGATGACCTCATAAAAGTTGGTGAAACCAAGAAGCAGAGTTGGGAATTGTAGATTGGTTATTTTTCTTGAGTTGGGGTCTACGTAGCATACTTGGCAGAAGCGTTAAAAACGTCCCGGTTATTGAACTCCAGTGGCGTGAGTGTTATTATCTTGTGCTTAAACCATCCGTGAAGTAATACTTACAGATAATAGATATCATAATCTAAATGGGATCTAACCGCGAAAAATCTTAACGTTGACGGCGTGGATAGTTATAAATTCACCCTTTGAATTTAGGTTTCATGTATGGTTTAATGCACGAGTGAAGTCAGACATAATGTGAAAAGGCCTTTGAAAATAAAGGCTGAATAGTGACCAAATGAAATGTATAAATTGTCTTCTGTAACGCTGTGAACGGCGCAGACACATAATTATTGAGGAAGTTAAGGACCGGCCGTTGACGAGCAATTAAATTGTTAGTGTGTGCGTGGGTTGATTTGAATGACAGGATGATACGGCACACGAATAAATAATCGGACGACATACATCATGCGAACGTCTTCAACAGCCTAGACACGCCATGTAGCCAAACTTTTTGAAAATAAATTTCCACATCATATGATAGACAGACAAATAAAATATGAAGGTCGTTGCAACGATACTTTGTCTTTTTAAACAGAGTTAATTTTTCACGAAGTTGTACTCCCCATGCCAGTGACTCATGTTATCACTTCACATGTGAATTGAATAGTCCTCAAAAACATAGCCATTTTATCATTCTCCGCAAACGTGTTCTGTTCTGCGTGGTTTCAGTTATTCAAAAGCATCCACATATGCACTAATTCACCTATCTGTGCGTAGTTGAAAATGGTGGTAGTTTGCAATAACTTGCAGTGATTTTACTCTAGCATGCCATGGGCACATTTGCATGTTTAACTCTGGTTAACAAACATGTTATACAACTGCTTAATGCAGACGTTCAGATCAGTTAGTTCCTTATGACTAAGAGAACGTTTGACCTATATCTTCCACATTGTTTGATGTCGTAATATAGAATTCATCAGAACTAGCATTCATTTTTGAGCAGAGGATCCTAGAGAGAAGTCACCGTCAGGTAACGTTGTGGCGGCAAAAGACACTTGACCTGCAAAATTCTTTATTGCACGAACTCCCGCACAGGATATGTCAAAACAAAAGACCACAAACACACTCATTTGCCGGGCTGACATGGATTCACACAGATTGGACAGCAGTAAGTTGTCATTCGCCCTGATGGCACTTCTCTCATAGTGTGTACACACTATTCCGATAGTTGCTTCTGGTCGATTATCTTCCTGGCGTTGAGGCTTGTCCTTTAGTTCCCGAATGTACGTACTATACTATTCATAAACGAAACTGCCTGTTATACAACAGTAGGAAGTGGACTGGCACTGAGTATGTACGGACGATATTAGTTTAGTTACATCTGCGGAGAACATGTACACCATGATAAACTGACTAAATGCCAGGGATGTCGGGAGAACATCCATTGATAGCTTGAAAGCAACGTTAACAATACTTGTATGCGTTCAAGTTTGCCCAATGAGTCAGACGCCTGGCCCATTTGTTTGAAAGAAGCTTAGAGACTCGTGGTATTCGACCACTGTCGTTTCCGTCAGTTAGCCAGCATCAAATGGGCTGACTGTGTGAGCAATGCGACAGTTCATCGACGCGTATCCGAGGAATTTGCAAGTAAGTGACGGATAAACGAGACAGTGAAAATACAGTTTTCACTGATTGGATCATGTGCGCCGTATGCCGACAGAGCGCCTGCCGCAACACGCGTTATTCCGTGTGATTGATGATAGTCTGAATAGTGCGTAAAGCGGTCCGGGGACGGAGTGTTTAGGGTCATCAACGCTTTGGTAGTCGTGTTGCACAAGATTGGTAACTGTCATCTAGCTGGTTAGGAAGTTCACGATCATCCGCATCGGTAGTTGGAAACAGTCCCAGACACGTCAATGTGTCGCAGTCGATGGCGGGCCTACATCTAAAAGGTCGTTGAGTGTTCTAGTTCATGAAGCACCAGTGATTGTTTCTCTTTCTTCGTACACTTGAACTTATTTAGTACTCTGCTACTCGGTGAACCATTATAGGGATCAACGACAGCTCGAGCGACATTACCTGAGCATGAGTTAAAGCTGAAATGATAATGGTGAGAACTATGTGTGATGATGAGAGCCATTCTTGAGCACAGTGACGCTTGTATCAGAAATTCTGCACATTAGTAATGCTGACGCACCAACAGAACGCATGACAGGATAAACGAGAGTAATAAACCAAATGAATGTCTGAGTCAACCAATGCGCGCTAGATGCAACAGTTTTTAAGATAAACTAGTGTGTTAGATGAATTAGTGAAAACGTAATGAAAAGTCGTTTACACGATATATTTGACGAGTTCTTTAGAACAAATAAGCAGAAACACTTGTTGCTATGACTCCTACAGGGACAAAACACAGGCATGACTTAACTACTGCCAATAATAAACAAAATCATCAGAAGAGAAATGACTGTGTCGGAATGCACCGTTATGAACAAGTTAAGAGTTAGGATAAGATGGAGGCATTAGCAAAATTGACAACAGTTATCGTTAGCCGGTAGAAGACAACTTAGACTACTCACAAGTAGCCAGAAACTTAGTTAAAAAAACGGACGTCATGTTAAACGCGATACAAGAGTACCGTGGGGAATACAGCGTCAGCCTGTGATACTTTTCATATGAGGAAGAATAACGAAGACATGTCTTTGCCAGCCTGAGGCAGGTGTGCGGCAAAGCAGACGACCGGTTGCCATAGAAAAGAAAGGTATATAATGTTTGGGTACGACCCATTCTAGTCGATGGTTCGGAGACGTGATGCGTTCCGACAAAGATGTCCACAGATCAGCCGTGTATGACAATCGCTGTCTCCACCAGTCGGCTCATATAGGAAGTGTTGCTCACGTGCACAATGCGATCACCCACCGGCGCGAACAATGGAAAGCTCGGAATACGCGACTGATTGATCAAACAATGCCAACACACGACTTATAACGGACAGATCATGTGTCTCGTAGGCCGACTGTGTTCAACACACCGGGGCATTAATTATGGAGATCACCAATGGTTGGAGAAAACCGTGGGATTGGCAAGCGACCACACGACAAGGAAGGACGAGGACTCTGATTACTCTGCTGGGTAAGTTTTTATTGATTGTTCATTCGGTGCACATCCAAAACGCCAGTTACAAACGCTCCTCGAAATGGGACAACGTTTCAGTCACTGGCATGCCCGGATCCACAACATTTCCGGTTTCTCGATTTTGTTCTACTCTATCAATCTTCTTCCTGTCAGAATCCTTTTCATGACATTTCACGACATTGTCGTGAAATTAACTTAAAGCTTTCCAAAAGCCACACTACAAAGGAAGAAGCAAACTTATGTTCTGATATTATTAGAATCGGTAGCTCGTATTATTGTGTGGACAGCAGTCTAAACCTTCCGTCCGGATGGTGATCACTATCCTATAGAGGTACAGCCAAATAACTGAAGTTAAACGTTTGGACGAAATCGTCTGTGAACAGTAATTGAGGAGCAGGGAAATGTCTGCTAAACCTTCGGGTTTTATATCCTGAACACATTTAATGCCGAGATGATGTCAATCTTTTCGTCCCAAGAAAGTGAGATGAAGACATTACTGAAGACATGAAACAAAGCAAGCTGAAGAGCACAGACGTGTAACGTACTTTCCCACGCCCGGCAAATGAGGAACGACAGTGATAGACAATCACAGTCAGATCACCCATGACAGAGACACCGTTGAACATGAATTCGATTTTGCCATCTTCCAGTACATACGATCTAGACAAAAAAGAAACCAATCAACAGGAATAACAGTGCGAACCAAAACCTGCTAATACACATATCATTAACGTGGAACATCAATCCATCGACATGTCACTAGTCTAAACAAAGTGCAACATAAAACAATAGGGGCTTGAAGCTGAAAGAACCTAAAAGTTCGCCATAAAGATCTTGTAGAGAGCACCTAGACGGGTTGCTGCGTACCTAGAACAATGGATCGATGCACCTACGTTAATACATCTATCTTTCATCAGCATACGAACCTGCTCGTAATTGCAGCAGACCTCTAAATTCATTTTTTTAATTCGACAACAACAGCTGAATTAAATCTAGTTACAACATAGGAAAAAATCACAGATATTGTGGCAGGAAAAAGATGAGTATTCGTTCATCATCGTCATAGACAGCAATACATCAGTGATTCACACTGATGCTTAACTGCCATACAACCACGAAGAAGAAGAAACAAACCCTGTTTAGGAAGAGAGAAGAAGAAAAAGGAAGAGGGGAGGGGACGTAACCACTGAAAATAGCTACGTCTATATTCAAACATACAACATTAAGGCGCCTACACCTTGCAAACAAACAACCGAGCTGTACGTGAAAGCAAGGCGTCCTCATCGTGACAGCTTCCTTACGGCTTTCACTGCCCCGCACCATTAAGTGCACTCACCACACAGACAACTCGGTCAAACAATGACAACATTCACGCCACTGAGCTCGGTTAGCCGTCATCTCACCTAACGTTTCAAGCCATCGACTCTGTGAGTGGCTAGGACTTCAGCCCGGGAGACGAACCCGATCTACAGTGCCCAAGCCCTTCGTGAACGATTTCATTTGTCTACGCCAGGTCATCACCTATCCACCGCGCACCTTGCACCAATCGGCCGCAGCGTCAGCAAACAGTGCTCGGTGTGGTAAACGATTAGCTGACATCCTTAGTACATGACCTAGCCATCTAAGTCTGTGCAAATGTAGTGACTTAACAAAAGAACTCGTTTGATAGACAATATTAAACACCCACTTCCTGACCTCCTCGTTGTTCACTCGTTGGTGCCACCCGATATGAGTGATCGAACGTAAACATCGGTGTTCAAATACCTGAAAACGGTTCACGTCTTCTACTTTGATAGGCCAGGATTCGCTGCCGTAAGGCAATATAGCCCTCACTGTTGTCTGATACACGCGACCCTTAAGCTTCAGATAGATACCTTTCTGTCGCCATAAGTGCTTCAGATTAGTAGACACCGCCCTAGCCTTGGAAATAAGCGCATCAATTTCATTCCCTACCCTTCCGTCGCTGCTGATGCAGCTTTCCAGGTATACAAACCGGTCAACAACCTCCATGACTTCATTATCTAAGTAATCACGACAATCTTTCAGAAGCACTTGAGTATTCGTTAAAACAATTGAAGCAAGATCACTATGTGGAACATGAAAATCGATACTCACCTGAGGTTTTCATATTCCGCGAAGGTAGAGCACACTTGCTTCTTACCCTCATAAACTTCCACGTATGGGCGACAACCAGTTCTGACGAACAAAGCACACACCAAGTGCAAAATATGATTTGAACGTTCCAATAATTTGTCATACAAAAAGCAGGAGATACACTTCGTAACAGACCACCTAAACAAAACATCTTCAGATATATCAGGTTGGTGAATACTACTGCACGACTCAGAAATGCACTTCTGTTAAATGCTGTCAGGTCGCCCAAATTCAGACACGAGGCTGCAGGACAGTTCAGAGTCAAATATGCAAGTTTTATTTTATCCGTTTTGGTACGGAAGAGTCAAACAAAACTGAACGACTGTGCAAAATGCACAGAAAAAAGCTTCAATAGACCAATTTATGTGGCTGTCATTAGGACGATATCCTAATGCGGCGATACAATCAGGTCCGCCAGGTCTAGGAAACAGCTTTTGTTGGAACTGTTACTAATTGTTCAAGAGGAGGTGTATTCATTCGCTAAACAAATCTGTTTACTGCACAGGTAACTTTCATGGAGGGTCAGTTCCTGATACACAGCTTGGAGAAACATAGTGGCTCCCCCCGTTTCACGTGCATCCAGGTGATCAATGCCTGATTGTTTTCCATTGATGCGTCCGTCGCACTGTGTGGGACTTAAATCCGCACACACAGTCAGCCTATACGCCGTAGGGATCGCCATCCGGCCTCTTATCCCGATCGTTGCTTACGGTCACCTACCATTTTGCATATGTACAGAATCACTTATTAGGCAGAGACATTTGGCAGCGTTCACACTGAGTGATCCAAGACAAGAAATCTTTTAAGATAGTTACCTAACATTGTGTTTTTTTTTCAAAAACTACAGCAAATCACACAAGTTACATTGGTTTTGAATTAAATAAGCTGAACAGTTTCAGCAAATAGAGAACCATCGTATACTCACCAGCATTCTAAAGATAACACAAACGTTCACATACAGTTGGTGGGATACAAATCAAAAGGGAGCTTAAAATAAGTACAAATTGGTATGAAGTTTACGCGTTAACATAGTTCAACTACATTACCTTTCAATCGAGGACAGAGAATATGGTGCACAGATTCAAAAGACTTACTTGGAATTGTTGAAGGTGGGTATAGGGGCCACAGTGAGACTAATCAGTTGCAACGGACGATGATGAGGCATGCGAACGCGGTTGTGAGCCAGCTGAGCGACATAGTCAATGTAGCTAGAGAAGAGAAGTAAATCACTGTCCGATTAGGTCGATCGAAAAAATTTTGCGGATAGTCGCGCTCATGAACAGAACTATGGAATTCCCGAACAACAGCTGAAAAGAAAGTATTAAGTGTAGAAAGCATGCTGAGTAGTCAAGGAATACTATCCAACAGAAAGTGTTCTACAACTGGACGCGCACTGGCGTGTCCCACTCCTTCCTCATCAACCGTCACTGCAAAAAATATGTGCGCGCAAAAATGCACTCTTCCTTTTTGCGTTGAGTTATATCCTTCGGGACCTCAGCAAGTCAATTCGATGCGAATCTAAAAGATGGTCTATTGAGTGCGATGCTCGCTGCACAGTATTTGCCACCACGATTCATTGTTTCAAGAGTCTGTAACTGACGTATGTATATCAAATCGAGTGTGAAACTGAGACAACAAGCTACAACTGTGTTCCGAGTACAAAAACCGAGAAATGACTGGCTAATTAACTACAATAACATAAATAACAACCATTTTGACCACAGTGCATTGAGCACGAATAAGCAGTCAAGGATTTCGTTGATAGGCATTGAATCTTAATTGCCAGTGAACGCGAATTTTGCGTGCACGTACATTGTTTATCTATCTGTTCTCGAAAAGAAACACTAGATCCGACTTTTGCTCTTAGAGAACATGCTTGCCACAATCAAGATCGAAACTAACGAGGCAGCTGGGCTGACCAATACGCCATTGACACCATACTGGACACGACTGAATTACCATATACAAACAGCCAATCACTACTGCTTAACGGCTACCAGATAGTCACAAAAATCCACTTGTCAAGTGGTGTAATAAATACTTCTGTATGAAAGAGGATTGTCAAAATATCTAGCTGAATGTATAAGCTGCGAACAGGTGGAAGTGAAGATCAATTTATATTACCGGAATTTTCAATTCCCTATCAACAGTCAAAACACTGCTCAACAAGTTTGAATAAAACTGCAACTAGAACCTGATTACAGAATCCCCAACTAGACAGTAGTCATATGAACTAACACGATTCTTACTGTCTCCAATTGCGGAGATCAGGCAACCAGAGCAATAAGCAAAAGCGAACTTAACTGGGCTTCAATGCACAATAAATGAAAACAGACAAGATACCGAGGCAGCGCTAAAGAACAAATACAACTAACAAAAACAATAAGCTAGCGGGAGCAAAGCACAGAGGAAGGAAGTACAAAGAGAGGAAGGGGGAAAACGAGACGAACTCTTTTCGCTAGGTTAACAATGCACAGGATTTTGACGTACTTTGGTTAGGGTTCTGTTAAAATGGTGGTGATTAGAAAAAAAAATTGAATTATGGCGATTAAAGACGGCCGCGATCACTAAGCGATCGTGACCGAGGTTGAATTTAAAGTACTTTGGGATATAGTGTGTTTCATGTGACCGATTGCATTTCAAGCCGTTACCGATCTGTCGCGCTGAAGCTCATAGGTTCGATCAGGCATCAGAACACTTTGACAGAAAGCGCTAACTGTAGTTAAAATAACGGACAACGAGAACATCGAATGTGTCAAACTCAATACACGAGTTAGCACTGATGTAAAAGTGACATACAGCCACAGAAAGAAACAGTGCTAGCTTAGAGGTATGAAAATGGGATGGGGGTAAAATCTACTTGTCACAAATCCTTAGGTCGAATCTCAAGCATGCAACATCAAGGTGCCCACACCACGCTAACCAGAAACCGCCACCTGCAAGATACAACATCTATGTGGTATTCAAAGCTTCACCTCATTCACTGCACTTAATTCGCGGACAACTCAGTCAACATTCTCACCAATGAAAAGGATCTCTGTTAACATCAAACATTAACTATGTGAGTCCTGACTCGTTTTGCTACGTTGATATGTAGTCAAGTTTCTTTATTCTATCGATCCGGAGGTAACGATGGTCTGGGCATTGGCTCTAGCACACATAACCATGTCAGAAAGGTCAGAAGAAAGCAAGCAAAAGAGAAGCAGTTACATTCACAAGGTTGTATGTCGCATTACCGATCGTATAAGAGTGCTTAGGTAGTGAAGCAAAACTTGACCAGCGTACAGCGGAACTATTTTTACAGGTGTAGCAATGCTGTCGTCCTCATACAGAAGAAGATTGCTACAAAGAATACCATCGAAAAAGATCAATCTGAATAAATAACGGCTGACCATGATCGCACGTGGATAATACGGCGCAGTCGAGACATTTTTGGTGTGCCCTGAACGACTGACAGCCTCGAATACATCCAGTGTAATGAGTAGCGATCAGAATCAGACATAAATGCCTTATTCACTGTGTCCTTAGGCTAGGTGAGTGTTTCGCTGAAAAATGCGTCAGAATTTTGATACAATAATTTCCGTTGTCTTGTAAGGCAGACTTTTGATTCAAAGGCCCGGAGTAGGGTTTTTTTCAGTCAAACTGTTACAGCGGCATGAACGGCCAAGAATTTGTCGTTCTCCCGACAATGATACCATTTATCCATTACTGCCTCCTCATTCAATGACTCCCAATTTTTCTTTTCTGTAACTCCGAATGATAACTATTTTACAAAGTCGAGGCAAGTGGCAAACATCGGTGTTTTTAATGTCCAGACTCGCCGACAAGTTGGTCAACAAGCCGCTTTGGTAAGCACTCTCTCAAGTTCGGAGCATGATATATGCCGTGTTTGCGAGACGCGAATCTCGGAATTGGCACCTGTGTGCACTCGAGCTCATCCCTAAATCAATTTCCATCTAAGCGCTTCTCTCCCAGGATCTCTAGTGATGACACCACGCGGCTGAACTAGAGTGGAGATCGCACTGAATACCAAAGCGCGACAACGCTTGCTCAATTAGATCCCAGTAAACAGACGTTTGTACGCTGTCAGATTCGACAAATGAGGTAGGGCCCGTGAACGCGAATCAGAAAACCGATGTGTATGTATTATATTGGTCTACGCTCTAACGGACAGTTCACATTCCATCAAGAATGCGTTCAACGACGCCCTCTTCGGCCTTCAGAAGCAGATGAAGCAGTCTGAAGTCAACATATTAACCGACGATTTAAATACTTAACCTAATCGCCCAGTTCGAGTCAGACGAGAGATCTTAAAGGAACACTGAGAATAAATGGCATTGGTCGAGAAAAATTGCTGTGAAGAGGTATGCTCTCACAGAGCTGTACGGTTGCGACAAAGTAGAATTTCTGTCACGTCGGTAAATCTTATGGGCATCTGTCTCTGAAGATGACGACGACTGCTGAGAACGTAGGCACACGCAGGAAGACTTACGCCAAACGGTCCAAATAGATGGGGCGATGCTTTCATCTGTGAACAGCACGAAGACATTTTTCTTGATTCGTGGTTATGTTGGACCCCGAGCTGATGTAAATGAGATCGTATCTCTTATCACTAACCAGTTGAGTCAGTACTACAAATGAGGTGAACGTTTTGACGATCAGGTCAGCTCGCTTCAACCGGACCATATATAGGACGGGACATGAATGGACAGTTACTACACTTCGGACAGCCCTGTTAAGGAAAAAGAAGTGGCCCAGGGGCTTGAGTTATTGGAGTGAAACTAGGCCCCTCTATCAAATGTCCCCTCTTCTTCCATCGACAAGAAAAGTGGGTAAAGACTGACAGCAGGAGTGACAAAACGGATAAGGTGGTTTAGGAAACTGAAGAGGCACCTCGTGATTAGGGCTCATCAACAGTATCGATAGAAAATACTTATGCGTTCTGTTTTGCTCTGTGGTTCGGAAACATGGCCTATTCGCTACAGAGATATCAACAGATCTGTTGTGATTGGCCAACGCTGTTTCTGACAGTTAGGTTACATCAGGTTAGATGTACGTGTGAACAACATGGTCGTTCGCCAGGATACAGAATCAATTGGTTAACTAATCAGGTTGAACAGTCGGTGATGGTTGATCACGTACTGCGCACGCACGTTGAGCGAGTAGTAACTATCGAAACCACTAACAGTTGGGTAAAGCAGTGGTCGCTAAGCAAATAAGAAATCATGAAATATGAAGACCCTAACTGTTCCATAGAGTAAAGTAGGTAGGTGTCGCCTGCTCGGATGGGATGATACCTGAAACCACTGATTAGAAACGTTATCCGAAATGATTATGTGCCACGGTAAATGGTGCACATGCATTCCTATCACTTCCTGTTCTTTCGCCTAGCATTATTTCATCAATCTTCATCTTGTTCGGTTAACTTCTTTCTGCTAGTTAATTCCGCGCGACTTTGGTGGTGAGCGGTTGCTAGAGCCACCGTAGCTTTTAATCAGGTTCATCGTCTTTCTGAAGAAAGGAATGAATCATTCTGCAGTTCACGATGGCCCCAGTCCAACAAACGATTCGAAATGAGGGTACAGTTTCGGTGAACTGAGTAGATTAATCTAATGCACTGAAATGTCATTAAGGATGAGAAACGGTCTGCTGTATTGGCTGATCCACTTTAGTATACTGAGAAGGCGCATTAGTCAATCGAGATTTGCGTTGGGTCAGTTGAAAACAAGGGCCAAAACGATGGTCAAACAAATACAGCGAACTATATAGACATTAAGTTTGTACATACTTACAATCTGACATTAAGTGTACAGATCAGGTTGATGGACAAAACGGTAAATAAACCTTAGTTATGGGCAAACATGAAATGTAAACATAACCCTAAGCTGTTAGTTGACGAAACTCGGAAATTGTCGATCCAAACAAATCGTTAGCAAATTGCTCGTGAAAATTACCGGATTTGGGAGGCGTTCAGTCGAGGATTGCCACGACGAGAAGAAAACAATTGCAAAGCCGGTGATACATTGTCAAAAACGTGACAAAAGCAGAGCAGGGAGCAGATAAACACAGCGGATAGAGCCCGACCATCGGTACAGTGAACCACACAAATGTTCTCCGGTTTTCGTTGTAGCCACAGGCGGGCGTTCATGCAAAGCTCAACCAGAGATCGTAAAGTAGGCGCCTGATGTGAATCGAATACGCGATGAGATACACGACCATCAAAACATCGATCAGACCGATAAGGCCGAGGACTGAGATTGTAAACAGCGTAGGCGTTTGGATAACGAGAGTTCAACATGTTTTGCACCTCTTCCATCGAATTGCTAGTACCGATAGCCTCGAAACCGCTCTCGGCAGGATAGGACATAACTGTAGAGAAGAATGACGACAGCTTGAAACCGCTATATCCAAATTATTAGCAAGTTGAAAATGTAAGAACTTAGCAGCGAACACAATCCATAAAGAGATGAAAGGCTTGAGTTTCGCTCTTCATTAAAGAATGCCTGTGCCAGTGTCGACCCTTGTGACTGTAGAATGAGCGCCAGGGTAAATACTTCATACATTACATAGCAGATATAACTCGATCATTACACCTAAACGATTAATCATGATTAATCGGACAAAAGTGAACGTCATAATTGAAAGCCTTCTCGTTGTAACCAAACCCATCAGATCGCACTTTAGCAAGTAACCATCGTTCGTGGCTATTTCTCATAATGTTGGCCTGAAGTCATCAGTTTTGGCCGTTTACAACATGTTGACCAGCATCGACTATTCCTAAGTATTACAAGAATTGGGAGCATATATGATGGGTTGTACGTTGGATGTTGAAAATTCGTATGTCGAGAAAAATACGCTGGTGTGTGGTCAAACGTCCAAATATGCTTTCAGACTTCAAAAACCTTTCTGGCTTTAAAAAATGAATGTAAAAGTCGACTGGATGTTAGAATAGCTCAAGCAGCCAGCTCATATGTTGAAGTGGAGCGTAAACTTGACGTTTGTAGCAGAAACACTGCCCATTGATGTTGACTGCCAACACTACTGATAAATGAAGAAATTACAAGGAAAATCTTCGGGGATGCTAAGTGGAGTGAGTCAGTTTCAGAGGTGTAAGTAATGTTCAAGTTGTTGCAGTCCGAACCTCTGACCAATCAGTGGTAACTGGGAGACTATTCGCGAATCGCCCAGACGCACAATGTTGACAATATCAGGGTTCTCCCATCATCACAAGCGATCGCCAGGGAGCTGTCAAGTCAGTAGGCACCACTGGAGCACCGTAAGACATTCGTCCGTTACTGTATGCTGCATGACCTGATCGACTGTGATTCCCACACGAGTGAAGAGTAAAATCACAGCCAGTAGTCTATATAACAGCATTTAGATGACGGTACTAATCGACTAAGGACAACGGATGAAGCTGGCACGCATTCCGAAGGACATACCGCACGCATTGAGTTTCAGGGATCACCGGTAAACAATGCAAGCATACATACACGTGTCGTACGAATGGGTTGAGCCTAAGACTTTGCAACAGTAAAAATCGCTGGAAAAGTTGCTTCGTGACTCGAACAGGGCTGACTTCAGTATGAATTATCAACTACAGCGATCACAATTGTGTACGAAGTTCTTGTCTGAAGCTCGTTCGTACAACAACGTTATTATTTGTGGATAATAGGAATAAACACGAAAAATGGCCTACAAAAATGTTTACATAACGGAATCCACACACAGAAACCAAGTAAATGTCCTGGTTGGTCACTCATAGTGCTAAACTAGGTGGAAGTCCCCAAATGAAGATGACAAAAGATGCAGGATTCTGTGTACCGTCTTCGTTGGATCACTCAGCTTTATTTCCTATCAGCCGCTCACAGAATACGAAGCAGTCACTGACAAACAAGTAGCAAGTTGACTAGCTTAGAATCTGACTTCAAATGTGGTTGTACACCACATCGGCCTACAAAACCTAGAACGTGAACGATTTACAGGGGTCGTATAGAATTGGAACAAGCGGGCTAGTTTGCGCAAGCACACAACCACACACATACATGTGCACACAGCACACTCGTTATTGATGAGAACCTGAAATGGTGGTCTACTTAATAGAAGCCCATTGTAGCAAACGTGCACAGTAGGACGCAAAAACCGAACGAGCAACTCTTCGTTAATCACAAAAGGTGGTCCATTCCAACTGATATGAAGAAGAATAAAATAAACCATATTTCAACCACGTAGCGCGAACATTTCCAATACCGTTGGTAACTCACAATTAATAATCACAATGTGAGCACCATTCCTATACTATATACATATTATGTATATATATATATATATATATATATATATATCATCATCATCATCATCACAGCCATGAGCCTGACCAAAAG
>LUCH01001402.1:65314-87836 GCA_013368495.1 Paragonimus heterotremus
ACAAGCCCGACCACCTCGACAAGGTAGCAGTATAGGTCGGGTAGCAGTATAGGTCGGATAGCAGTATAGGTCGGGGTAGCAGTATAGGTCGGGGATAGCAGTATAGGTCGGGTTGATGTCATCGCCATAAGATAAATGGAAACAGGAAACGATACAGTGCACCTTGACCGAAAGTACTACAGATAAGCAGTTTGACAGATTTGATAATTTACGACAGACCTAAATCATAAGTCTGGACTTCGGCTAGATTCGAATCCGCGACAGAAACATGTCCGGACGCTGCAGATTTATCAGCAGTTCCGAAGCCGCGTCGGAAGGTCGGAATTCCCACAACTGAACTCAGTTACCCACCCAACCTACTATCTCATATGGAGTGCATCAAACGGTCCAACAGACTGGCCGCCCGAGCAGAATTTCTCAGTCCGTTTACGCTGGAATCCACCAATGCTACCGATGAACACTGAAATTCTACCTGCCAAACTACCTGTCGGTAATACAACTTCAGTACTCATCGGTGGTGTTGGTGAAATCCGGTGTGAATTGATTGAAAAATCCTGCGTAGACAGTCAGTCTATTGGGTCATTTGGTGAATTCCATAAGAGAGTTGGTTGGATGGGTAACTGAGTCCAACTGTGAAATTTTTGACATTCCGGAATGGCTTCGTAGCTCAGTTTATAGAGCAACTGCCGTAACTGGGCATGCTGTTTCCGTTGCTGGTTCGGACGCAGCTGAAATCCGGATTGTTTGTGTGATCAAGTCTGTTTTAAGTTAACTGGAACAATTAACAACCGTACGAATGCATGAATACTGCTACATTCGGCCGTGCCTTTGAACAACAGTCTATGCGAACATGAAGTCTCTAACAGGAAAAATGACATCTACCATCTTACTCAACGGAAAGTTCACAGTCTTCATGACTTTTGGTCACGAAACTGCTTGACTATCTCGCGGTTTTACCCAACCATTGAGAATTCCAGTGACCGATACATTGTACAGCAAATGCTCACCTACGGTAAACAGTTTGTTACCGCATCACCGTTGACTATACATTTACTGTTTGGTTGGTTTGAGGATGATAGAGAAAACGCCCCGCTCACACACACGTGTGGAACTACTAGCCGCGTTGAACACAATCACCTCAAGTGACATGATCAAGCTGACAGAAACAACAATGCCCAGACATTTCTAATCAAGTCCACTTCTGGACGAAGAGATGCAACACTGAAAATGAGCTACGATCAAGAAAGAATCAAAAACGAATGTCTCCAACTGAGAGAGTAGGTCAGCAGGAAAATTCGTTGGAAAGTGAAATCTGTGATCGAATATCAGTTCAAATCAAAACACCAAAGTAATTCCTGGATCACGTATCTGCATAAGGGCCGACAACGCCACTGAAAATACATACTCAGTAGTTTTTCCAGTAGTAAGAAACATTCATGGAATACAGCTTCATACACAGACACCATGAACACCTACCCGTCAGGTTGTACGGGGAACACTGTGAGAAGCGTGTAGCGATAGAAACAAAACAATACGTTAACAAACTGAGACCTACCGGCAATGCGTGAAGTGATTAGTACGAAGTCGAGGTCCGAAGTCAAAGTCCTGAACAAACACGAACAAGAAAGAAAAAACAACTATCCAAATAATCGACTTAAAAATGAATAGGTGCGAATTCAACTTGACGCGTAATTGGTAAACACTCAGCTCGTGTAAACCTACTCGTCAGACACTGCCAAGAAAATACCATCGTAGTGACTGAGCTATCGACTGGAACCGAATGAGTGCAGTACGGCGTAAGTAATAAGAGCTGCATGAACCACAGAGAAGAGAGAGATATTAAGGACAGCATACACCTAGGTGGCAGAACGTTCATGTTGCTGAAACAAAGTTTTAGAATCTGCAGTGGTTGCTGTGAAGCTGTGTACCGGATACTACAAAAATATCCGTACCTGAACAGAACATGCGGAAATAACCAGGGCTCGAGGGCAGTCAATGTGATCTGCAGTCGGCGCGGTTATCACAGTTATCCCGGGTATAGAAAACACACGTGGAGGAATGGCGCACAATACATAGGAAGATTCAAACTACAAGCAATTATCTCGCAGAAACGGATGTTTACAACGTAAACGTTTGCAGTAAAGTTTGATCGTTCTCATACAACGTTCACGGTCGCACAGCATACCTCAGAATCATCAATAAAAACAGGCACGGTTCCGTACGTCCAGAGCAATTGAGCGGAGCGATTAGATAGAGAGCGGCAAATGCGCTCATCGTGAAACGCCTACTCGGTGGTGTCGAGTGCTTCTTGAAATTGTCGAGAAAAATCCAGGAGCACTTCCTTAAATAGCCTTCCAACGGCTTGAAAAAGCCCCGGAGCTTTCCGAGTACGGCAGTTATCAATGACAGAAGCTACTGTCATCAGAATCTACGATTCATGCTCATGAGATCAGAAAAAGTTCGTACGAATCCTTCACTTCCCTTGGCTGGTTATCACAAAAGCCGTCAACAAGTGCGTGTCTTGTAGCGAGCGCAAATCACTCTCAAAAAATAATCAACAGCTGACAAATGTTCAAGTGGAATTAAATTCGTCAAATCACTCAAGATAGTCAATGGCCTGAGAAACGGCCTGATTTTAATATAACCTGCACCCATAACTGCAGAAGCATACTGAGAACAACTTAGACCGGCTCCTTGCAAAAGTGACTTCTAGCCCACAAATACGAATCTGACAGAAATTCACTGAACACCGCAAAACTGTGGCAGAAAACTAAAGGAAGCAGTTCAGTCAAAAATTAGGGGGATTTCCAAACCGACTGCTTTTAACCTCGTTAACAATGGACAATAAACTATTGATTGGGGTCGGCCGAGCTGTGTGGCGCAAAGGTAACAAAGATCACGTGACGACTTAAGCGGTGAACGACCAATCAGCTTTTAATCAAAAAGTGGGCGCGAAACGATAACAACGCTGTTTCTAGATGACAGAGGAATACAAAAACGGGAAGCAAAATGCAAAATGTCACTTAAATATGGAAGGAAAGTGAGGCACTCGAAACGAGACAGAAAAAAATAAATTGAAACACAAATGGACAGTAACGATAATTGACAAAAACCGGTAACTGCGAGTGACTTCAATTCGATAGAAGTTTAAACGGATCAAATAAATCAATAACACAATTAAGCATTGCGTCTTTTTCTGACGTATGTACTAATACTTATCCCCCATGGCCCCAAAAGGTTTTGCCAAGTGGTTGATTCCAATGACCACCAGCGAGGCGACGGACAGATATTTCGATTACGTTGGATCGTACCAACATCAACTACACTAGAGAGTCTAACCCACGGGCTGTCAACAAGCGTCAAAGTGGTAGTCTGGATGTTTATTCATCAGACCACATGGTCACAGCTGCAGGAAGGAACTTGGATTACGTAGCTTAGCCTCCACACTTTCTTTCGCCTCCGTTAGTGGTCACCGCTGCTTACGAAGTAAGCACAAAATGAAGAACTGTTTAGAATCGAGAACAAACGTGACTGATTAGGCGTCTGCGGTAATGCACATAGATAGCCGTTGCCCACATAATAAGTAAAAGGAGGTAATGTTTTTTGCCATCTCAACTCACGCAATTATCTGCAAAATGACTGACTTTAGGATGTGTTAGTATAGAAGCAAAAACTAACAAACTGCGTGACACTCGAATTCAGACCGACACATACCAACGGTGATGCAGACGGTTTAGTCGCACATGGACCCGATATTCACGATTCCGATGCCAACATATTAATCGGCCTGTCATATTTACTCCTGCTTCCCTTAATAATGCACTGACCATGAAGTGAACGAGAGTTGCACTGGATTACTTTGAAGCGCATTCCGTGAAACGGGTGCTCAAAATCATGTTCAGACAGGACGGATTAACTAACTGAAATTTGACTTCATAACTAACTTTTATGTTTACCGTCGGAGCGTCTTCACCATGGTGTGACTTATGGTTGTTCATTGTGAACGGCGTTTGATTCAACATGTGAAGTTACGTGTTTCCACCTAAATCGAAGTGTGCTTGAGATGAGCTAACAGTAGAGGCAGGTAATTTGTCCACGATATTGTCCCAAACTTGACTAGACTATGAAGTATCAAACAACGATTCATCCTGCAGACTGGTATGCTTTAGGGACAGATCACACGACTGACCTACGAAGTGTGTGTACGCAGAGTCCCACCTGATCAAGAAGACAGTATCATGAGTCGAATAGAGTTGATTACCCCGTGACTCATTCAGTTGATCCGAAAAAGCTTCCATGTAGGCGGGAGGTTGTAACGCAAGTATACGTATCATTGTGGCGTGAGCATCAAACAAAAATAAGATAAATGTATTTAGTCATGTGTAGAGGACGAATATAAAGTGTGATAACGCGAATCAAGGTAACAAATTCACATCATTCCTGAATCGGATTGCGACAGCACCACTGCGGTAAAGAATGTTGTTAATCCGGATAGTATGTTATCAACTGATTCAAATCGGAAGTTATCGTAATGCACTGCGGATCCGCTCAAACTTCTCAATGGCCAACGACTGCTCTAAAGCTATTTCAATCTGGCTGATTCGCAAATGTATCACAGCTTGGAACTACTCAATGGTTCGAATATGAAAGTGACTCTACCATAATCCGACTGATAAGAGTTTACAAGTTGAGTACACGTGAGCTTACAACAGCGAATTGATGGTATATACTAACAAAACACGACGCAATGGCCTCCGGACTACTTGTCGTTGAACTACTCACTACAGTCATTCAGGTAGACGTTCAAAAATATTGCTCGACAGTCATTGTGTAGTTTGTTTAACGAAATCAACTCAACAGTAAGTGAGAAGGTAAATTCCGTAAAATGAAGAAAGCTTGGACAAGCTAACTTCGACATCTGGTAATCATTTTACGAGGATAATGAATGACACAATTGTAGGTTTTCAAATTGTGTTGAACATGTAGACTATAATTTTACGTAGCTTATGAATGGATCTATGGTGGAAACAGCCTTTTTCCTTCAACACTACAATGACTTACTGGACAATTCTAAAACTCGCAATACATTATACATAAGCTTTGCAACAGTGCACCATATTAAACCATAAATATATAAAATATATACCTATGTGCACAACTTTGACCCCACGTTAATTTTACAGCTTTGAGTTCACAGCCCAGATTTTACTCGTGTGCGCACAAGTAGCCAAGACAGGACAACATAAGTTTGTGCGTGAATACCTTAATTCTTCATAAGTCATTGTATGGACCCGCTGAGTGGTCGAAACATAGTTACGCCAAGAAAATATTTGTAACTTTCTTCCCATAGTGTTGACATTGCGTCCGAACAGTAGGATGAAGAACGCAGAAAACAGTAGGAGTTCGTTTATATACCTTGGCGGGGTTCGGTGAATTTAATTCGAAATGTCTGCATAACCCAAAAAAGTGTTATACACGAAACTTACGATGAAACGGATTCCAAAACTTTATTCGATGCATCGCGAAGATTGCGTAGCAAGTTACCAGCTCCACCCTTGAGTATACCAAACACATTGCTAGTGTTAGCTCCAGAGCTCGAAGTGATTGTTGGCTGAGGGGCAGCTCGCTGAGCCCCAACTAGGTTTGGGGATGATAGTGACGGGCTCTGGTTAGGCCCGGAGGAAGGATTCGAGGGAGAACTAACAGGATTAGGAGCAGGTGGCCGACTTGGGATAGATGGTTGCGAAGGTGGGCGATTCAATTTGGGATTGACATCAGTGCGCCGATTAGTATTCACTTTGGAATCGTTTGCCGTCAAGTCATGACCAGCTGTGTAATAAATGCAAACATTTATGGTGGTCAAGTATATTGAGTTTACAGCGACACAGCAAGCAGTGTTTGCCGCAACAAGTAAGCATGATATTATTTGAGGTACTCTAACACTGATAAAAGCGTTCAACATTGCTAAGAAACACAAGAGAAACCACAGATCTGGTAGCCAGTGACCCTTTTGAGTGAACAGGTCAATAGAAAAACAGGCTGCTCCCAGATGACGGGGTACGCAAACAATTACTTAGTTAGGCGCATACACTGACAGTTTCATAAAAGCGTGCACCAGAAAGACAGACCATGCGTACGCCAGAAACCGTCTTCCAGTAAAAATAGGAAATCATGCCACACAGGCTACGCAGAAATTAGACACGACGGGAGTATAGCAGATAAGTAATTCACTACGTAAGTTCCAAAACCTTGACTATACGCTCAAACGAACAGAGGCCCTGAGACGCAGCCCGCCATAAGATGTCAACTTGGGACAGGGCAAATAGGTTACAATGATTAAGAAATAAAGAACGTAACTTAGTCCAACAAAAATGTTCACAGAAATCACTCCAAGACAATTTTCTTATATCTGAGGTCTATACTATAAGCGACTCAATAGAAGTAACTCACCGACAAAACACCAAAAAGGAATTCAAAATTTAAACATACGCATTACTCCATTATTTAACACTGGCAATTCAGAAACACAGTCTACTACCAACCATCCCGTGACATAAGACGCAGTTTCACTAACGACTTCTGACTTTTACAAGAGAAAGTTAGAGAGCGGATATTTGGCAATGAGTGTTAAGAGAGTTTCTTAATTCAATTTTTAAGCATGCATATAATTTGATGGTTACGCCACGTATCACGGTCAGTCACGTCCAGTACCGATGCCGATCTCGCGGTCCACTAGTATAGAGTGTGAGCTGGACAAGCGATGACCAGGAGTGGAGAACTGATGTCTTTCATAAAAAGGCTGATGCTGTAGGTTGGGTTCGTCCCCCGGGATGGAGCTGTCGCAGTTCACGTAGTCAGCGAGTGGAGGCTTTAGATGAGATGGCAACTAATCAGGCTCGGCGAAGTGGATGTTGTTATTCAGCCGAGTTGTCTGTCGAGTAATTGCACTTCAGGACGCGGGGTAGTGAATGTCGTTAGGAAGCCGTCCCGTAGATGACGTCTCATTTTACATATAAGTCAGCTGTTTGTTTGTAAGGTGTCAAATGGCTGGGTTTGAGTATGGCTTCTATTATTAGTTAAGTCCCATACTCTTCCTTTCTTCTGTCTTGACTTGGACTAGCGTTTCCCCACATGGTTTGATGACAATTAAGTATCAGCGCAAACCGCCGATACAGTGTCGCCTATGATATGATTATAAAACAGAAGATTCAGTCAGTGCAACTTGGTGAACTTAATGTGAACCAGACAAAAAGGATTCGTAGTAACCGTGCTCGAACCCGCAACAGTGACAACCCGCATCGTTATCGACGATATTCTGAAATGGCTTCCATATGGCTACAGTGAGAGAGAATTGTAGTCACAGGTGTGGGTCTCTTTTTTGACTTAAGAGTAACAAATAAAGCAAAATAGCAAATCTAAAACTCACCCGGAGAACTCTGGTCGACATTCAGTATGACAGTGTTAGCAGGGGCGGCTGTAGGATTGACGCCACGACGCTTGTTAACTTCAGTCATAATCGGAATGGAACCGTTGACACGTAATTCTCGCATTGAGGCAAGTTCGGACAATTCACCGAGCACTTCAGTAATGTTGGGACGTTGTCGAGGATCAATCAGGAGCATTTGACCTGAGGAGATGTAAAACCCGATGGTTACTCAAGGAGAGTCAAAATTTCTGCACAGTAAGGACTTACAAACATTAACCCGGCACACAGTTTGACACAAGTGCAAAAGGATAGCTCTGGTAAAATGCACGGAGCTCTGTTTCTGTATATGAATATTACGAACAGTAAAGAGTAATTCGAGCGAGTAGGGTCCGATCAATGCTCTCCAGAGAATAGACTACTGCACAAAACACAAAGCCTGATAAAAAAACTGCCGCGGACTGCACAACACTGAACGGACGGAGATCACTAGATTCGAGGCATAATAAACTCTACACCTGGGGCACTGATTATGATTACAGGACACAGCTCTAGCGTTATGTCTTCGGGATCCTCGGCTGCCCAATCGAGAAAGCTGAGACATGCTTCCATGTCAGTTGTGCCATATCTCGGTGTCAAGCGACTGTTTGGCCATAGTACTATCCTCATCAACAAATCCCGAATTACATAAATAAGGATTTTAAAAAAAGGATTAGAGTGGCATACTAAGAATGTGACTGAACAAACAAAGTCGATGAACTGTGATCGTGTTAGGCGTGATGATCAGTATATGTCAGTCAAGAACATAACGACCACCCTACAATTTGTCACTCGGAGACAAAATCCGGATTTGAAAACACTTCACAAGAACTCAAACTAAAAGGCTCACCCAGAGGTCTACTCTAAAACTAGGCCTCCTAAATAAGTCAGACAAGCGAACGATCCCAACATGGTAAACGATCTCCGTTTGCGGACCAGTCCGCCACGGTAGCTGATGTCAAAGAACAAACGACCATAATAGCCATCGCAAGTAGTTGGCGTTGTATTAATTCTGGTCCCACCCACACATTCCGTGTTCAGTGTAAACACGAAATGGCAGGACCAGCAGGCACGAGTGGGGATATCTGTGATCCAAACGGTCAATGCTAGTTAGACGGACGACAGGCTAGTATGGAAATGAAACCCTTTTCTCAGAAGCAAAAACAGAGCGAAATTTCAGGAAGGGATGGCAAGAAAGACATCAAAGGTATAAAGCGGTTCAACAGAACAACGCATTACTGCGATCTAGAAAGGAATAGGAGTAAAAACCAAAACCTAAGTTTGGACTGAGAACCAAAAAAAACCTTCAAATGCAGTGTACAGATAAAGCTGAAGCAAAAAAATGACAGAAAGCCAACATGACCCACACTTCGGAAGAAACTAGATGATGTGTGGGTGATACAAACGAATAAATATATAATTCATTCAACTCACTTGCGTCTAGCGTAGTTGTCGTCCCTTCACTGACGATGTGCTATGAGCACGCTGATGACCTAACAACCATAGGCGGACAGCGCATAGGCAGCCACACTCGTTGTAATGTCAGACAGTCACGTCACAACGATCAGTTGTACCCAGCGTTACTTTGTGTACGGCGCGCTTGAACTAACGATCGACTGATCGGATCACATTTCTCCAGACGGTCCGAGGTATGGTTACATCCCCCTGATCTAAAGAGTTACTTGGACATCATTCCGGCATCGCAGTTTCTGGACAAGATTTCGATTACGTGTTTTTATCTGTCCACACAGCAGCTGTTTCGGTATCTGTTTGTTAGCCATCCAATAAACGTGTTTCAACCAGCGAAGCTGGTTAACTACCACCATGGCTTCAATTTCCTCGGAGTAGGAACAATGTCAGAAAAACCAACAATTTTCCTATAGAAAGGCAGATACCGCACGATTTCATAACGGAGCCACAATACAGAGAAATGTCATACACCATCTACATTTAGTTTTGGCAACACGGTTGTATAACGCTACATCACAGTCCACAAGTTTTGTGCTAAAACTGGAAACAGTATAGTGTGTTCCAGTATGGACGAGAAATCTGTTATTTTCGGTTAGTCTTCCACTAATCTGCAAATCTGTTTCGTTCAAGAATGCAGTTTCATAGCATTCATTGTTTGGCGAAAAAACTATCGTGATATCACACTCCGTTAGGGAAATAGCGTATTTTCACATTGCCTACTAACACCTTTTGATGCCTGTTGCCTCTATGCCCAACACTACAATTCAAAGTTTGGCAACAGTAACGCTTTATCGATCGTGGCTCATGGCAGGGAAAATTGCGAGGGAGTAGACGAGCGATTCGACCTGAAATGTGTTTAAACCCCCGTGTGGGGGTCATTTATTAGGTAGACCCAGTTAAGAGGAGTGTCTTAGGTAGGCTCTTCGGCTAAAGGTTACGTGAAGTGGTTTGGGCTCCGAATGTTGTTTTCGGGTCCTCAAATGGTTGTTCGTCATGGACCATCATTGCTTGTTTGTGTCTATCAAGCGAGTACTTGTTTTCCAAATGCAATATCGGCGTGTGAATTTCTTTACATGCGACCATCGCCAACAAAATAGCAACTTATTTACAGGTGGCTAGACGACGCCACCCATACGCGTTTAACTGCACATCCTAGTACTCGTATCCAGAAGTAAGGAAACGTTTGCTAAATAATTTAATCATTATCTCCTCCCTAGTAAATAAATCATCATTTTATCTGGTTATCCAACTATTCATTCAAACCCACAGTAAAATTGTATCTCGACGGTTGGGACAACTAGACTAGGCCAAACCGAACGGCGTAAACACAGTTCGTTTGATGGACTCAAGGACAAGAATGTAAGCAAACATAAAATCTCCAACACACCTATGTGTCGGGGAAGGGAGCACGGAAAGCATAAATACCCGTCTCCGTTGGTGTATGATTTTTCGAAACTCCACTGGTGTAAAAAGACACAACTAGCTTCGAGGTATCAAGTTATACAAACTGGAGACGATGGTGCTGGTGTCTTTGGACACACTCTGAGAGACCGACCTATCACTTATCTGAACTCGCCGGATTGATCTAACAGGAACGAGAACAGAATCGGTAATCTTCGAATTCTGAGTCTATATCATATCAAACTGAACAGTCGCACTATTGATATGACCTGTAATGAGATGGTTGGGATGATTAGTGCACCACTTCCTAACACCTCATTGGTATGAAAGGAAACAGTTCGTATCATGTTGCATTTACTCTGAGAAAAGGTCAGCCAGAAAGATGTAGAAACAAGATAAAGCATGAATTTTTAATGTTCATTTTATCCACCGGTAGACCACTGCGATTGTCTGAGCCCTGAAAAGATGAAGGACACAGCTTGACCTGTAAGGCAACAGAATAAGTGGTTTTCTTGAGGGACTGTCAGGAGCGAATGAGTTAAAACGGTACCTCACTTAGCGGTGGACAACAAAACCTATCCGAGGATTCGGTAAATAGGAAACTGGTGTGCAATATCTATTAATGCTGCACGCAGCGGTTGTATCTATAATTACAGCAAACAGTGAAAAGAATTAGAAGTCTTTCGAAAACACTGAACACTACACCAGAGGCAACTATCAACCATCGGGAGTCAGAGTGCTGTTTGTTTAGGGGTACCTCCTCTAATCTTCTACCCTATTCGGAAGAAATCAGTGATTCAACTACAAAAATAACTCTGCTGTATAGTCACGGCAACGTGGTTCACTACCTAAGCATGCCTGCATAGCCGATAATGCGAAACAACCCTGTGATCACAATTCCCTTAAGCCTGGTTACGCACAGTTGGTTTGCCTAACACAGTTGTGTCTGAAAGGGCCGATAGTCTAGCCAGCATAGCATTCTGAACCGATGAAGAATGCAAGCTCGACCATTGAGTTAAGGCACTAGAAAAGATTAGGACTTTAACAAGTACCAAAGAATTAGGATCGATTCGAAGTCGCAAACGAATTGTAAAACAAAGATCAATCCTATCAGACGGTTAGTTCGATTGTATTCGCACAGTCTGTAGCCTAGACACAAGAACATTCTACTTCGAAATTTCCAGTAATATTGACACCTCACAACAAAATCCTTTAGGACGAATATTAGCGTGTGGTTTTAATGAATGAACGAACAAACAAACCCTTCTTTCGACGCCTATAGAACAATCTGTTAGAGAAGACCAATGAACGAGTCGACCTTAATAATGAAAACATGTCACGACTGAGCTAACCAAAGTTCAAACATAAATATCCGGACTTACGTATCAGACCATGAAAAATAGTGTGTTCTGAAGAAGCTGAGTCAGTCGGCAGATTGTAATTTGCATTCAGAATAGCCAATTTAGCAGAATCTTCGAAGGGATGGTAGGTACAAGTCAGACAAAACAGGATACATCCAAGTGCCTGAGGGAGCAATGGAAACGTGGAGCGAGAAGACAGATAGAAACAGATTACTTAATGAAACCGGACTAAGAAAGCATAGAGAAGATATCCATGCCGCTTGAACAGATCTGGGTGAGTGAGTTCTGCGAGAGATAGTGTGTGGCAATCAACATTGTGGATGGATGACAAGATTAGAAAATAAGAGGAATTATATATGTGAGTATCAGCTCTGATATTCAACGTATTCACCGGTTCGTTAGACTGCAGCCTGTACGCAGATGCCTTTACGCATTAAAGCGCAACGAGAAGCTAAACTTACTGCTTGAAATGCGTTTCACATAACCGCTACAGAGGAAACGAAACTCACTACTTCCAGGCAAAGTACTTAACCGATAAGGTGAAAGGATGCATACTACCGCTTACGGTCACAACTAGATTAGTGAGCCACTACCGTTCAACCAGAGCTTTCAGGAAAACCATACTTCATAGCTATTTGAAATCACAAACTCGAACAAACAAAATGGTGTGCTAAGATTAAGAAAAAGACATCTGCAATTTACTCCCAACAGATATAGTGTTGCGTGTATGACTGACATCGTTTTTAGTTGGGTTTAGATAATCCAACCGCATCAACAAGTAGTTCTCCTGAGGAGCTTGATTTATGCCCTCTTTACAAACAACAGCACACTCGATACACTGAACAGCTAGACAGTACTAGTGTTGGGGTCCAAATCATCCATTACTAATGAAGCCTTTAAAGTTATATTTACACTAAAAAATCAGTATAAATTTCATTCACGAGATGTCTACAACCGTACTAACCATACACTGACTTTTAAGTAACGGCGATCAATGAAGTTGTGACGAACCAATTTCACCGGTAAATTGAACGAACGAACAGAGCGGTAGTTAACGTTTTGAATGGGTTGGTGATAGGCTGTGCTGACCGAAACCGTCCAACGGACAAGCAGACAGGTGAATTAAGGTCAATCACACAAACCAGTAACCCATAAACAGCGTATACAGTTCGAGAGATCCAGTGAGGTGTCGTTCCCAACTCTCATCATCATCATCATAACAGCCATGAGCCTGACCAAAAGGTACTGTGGCTCGGGCCGCCGCTCACCCCAACAGTGACTTGGAATATCCTAGAAGAAAACGTTACTAAAGGAAGACTAAGCGGAAGAACTAGAAATGGTATGAATACAGGTACGCCATTGACTGCGACACATCGCCATCTCGGATAGCGTCTCTAACCAGCGGTTTGAGTGATCACGAGGACCCCATCCAGGCAGGCGACACCTACCCACTTTGCTCAATGGAGCAGTCAAGGTCTTCATATTTTGTGACCACGTTGTTGCCTGACCACCACGCGGTTTTACCCAACTGTTGGTGGTCTCAGTATATAATGCCCGGTACGGTAAACGATCAGATGACATACGGAGTACGTGACCCAGCCAACGCAAGCTGTGTACCGTGATTAGTTGACCAATAGATCGCGCATCCCGAGCATTCCGGAATACGCGCCGGCGAACGACCACATTGCTCACGCGATCAGTCCACTTAATATGGGCCAATTGACGGAGACAACGATGGTCAAACACAGCAAGTCTGTTGATATCTTCTTTGTGAACAGGCCACGTTTCCGAACCATAAAGCAAAATGGAGCGCACACAAGCATTATATACCCTTCCTTTCAGCGACAACCGGACGTCTTTCCGACGTCCGACGTCTAAAGATGGATGTCAGCTTAAGCCGACAGTCTTTAGCGCGTAAGCTTAGAACATTGGCTAGGACCTACCCGACAGACAGACAAAAACCAACCGGTCCGGAATGATGCGAACCTCGCAAAAAACATCCAGCAGACCTCGAATAAAAAATTATTGGGGCCTACCAGAAATTAAACAGTATACAAGATCGAGGGAATAGTTAATGTAGTTAGGGCTACATGTAGACTGAATCAGACCTTTCTTGCAACTACGTGAACCCGTCATAATAAAACTGGAGCACTCAAAGCCAAAGGCAAAAATTGCATACTGGGGTACCAACGTCGTATACACAACTGCCTACGACTAAATGACTGAATAAAAACGATGGGATTGTGAGATCCATGAGAACAGTAATATGTCAACCAAAGTGGTTAGCAGTTAAGCATCACGCAGCGCGTAATCAATGAGATGACGATGCCAGTTGTCGCATCTGCAAAGTGTAGTTTGCTGATAGTCGTTTCTACCATTGAAATTGTGACTAGCATACTAACTTGTCGACTGCATCCGATTACTTTGCAATTAAAGACGGAATTTCGGTGAATGATTTTAGTCACTGAATCAATGTCGACCATTCTTCGCCTTAAATGTTCATGCAACTGGTCAACTTGAACCAAAGAAACATCCGAAGTAGGAGCCAAACAATAACTAGCACTTCCAAATTTCTGCATATCAGTTTAAAAAACAGTTTCGAACAAAGTAAGAGACAATGACTACAACTACCAACAACTTGCGTTCATGAACCATGCCAGTCTATACCAAACGAAGAACAAGCGTAAACCTTACCCACACGTCTGATGCTGTGCCAATTGGATGATTCTGGTAAAGATCTAGCATTTCTGGCGCTCGGTACATCGGCGTTGTGAACTTTTCGATCTATGGAAAACAATGCAAAATCAGAGATAGATATGCGAGAAAAATGACCCCTACCAAAAACTTGTAATAAGCGCGGGGTGTTCCATCCAGGTTAAGCACATGCCTAACGAATCACACATATGAAGAATGAAACTGTTTACCACTCCAACATCAGAAGTTATCACTGAAACAGACTAATGAAAGCTAACAACTGACTAAGCTTATTTGAAAAATATTCAGTGAATGATAAAACTATATGCCATGAAATGCGTTACAGCTGAAAGCATGAATATGAGTAACAGAGCAAATACACGCGTAACTCGCCAACCTGCATTTAAGGTAAAGCACTGCTACAAACAAGAGTGAGTGATGATTTCACTGATCTTCACCGCATGTCAAGTCAGAGAATAAACTCAATGCAAACAGAAAGCAGCATATACACATATAACAAATTGTA
Source organism: Paragonimus heterotremus (assembly GCA_013368495.1). NCBI lineage: Eukaryota > Metazoa > Platyhelminthes > Trematoda > Plagiorchiida > Troglotrematidae > Paragonimus > Paragonimus heterotremus. The sequence continues at coordinate 80,229 of LUCH01001402.1, forward strand.
AGACTTATCAGCTAGAAAGGACATCACCATCATTCACGGAAACCGCTGTGTTACACACACACACACACACACACACACACACACACACACGAGTGAACTTTGATGTAGGTGAAATCGAGCAGACGACATCGAAAACTGCTCCAGAGAAACAGTTAAACTTAGGTTTCGGGATTGTAACCCACAAGGTGTCTGTCACAAATATACGAGACCGTTTAAGGGCATGCGATTCCAGAAGCTGGTTCGAATCCAGTTAAAGTCCAAGTATTCCCTCATTAAATCTGATATACATGATCAAAGTTAACGAATTGCTCGTTTGCTTTCTGGCTAAATTCCGATAATTCTGTAGTTTTGTGTGAGTGTAAAAAGTGACCAATTTTAGAGCAAACAAGATGCTATCACAATACGATTTAATATGCAATGTTTCCCGTACAGTGATACTTCCCTATAAGGACCATTGCTTTAGAATGGACACTTCTGTATGAACGATGCATCTTTTGTGTAGGAAATGCAGTATGGAGAGGCGGCACCTTTGACCCCAACAGCGAATATCGCTGTAACAATTCCTCCCATATTTGTGACTGTTTCAAGTTTATCCACGTCGATATCAAGTTCTTGAAACCAGGGAGTCACAGTCCGATCCCGGGTCATTTTGAGATACATGAACAGAAAAGTGATAGTCATTCCAAAGATGGATATCTTAAGCGATCCACAAGCGGCGGACAAGTCAATGAACTTGCTCTGAGTTCATGTTTACTCAGGCTAGGCTACCGCTCAGCATGTGTCACATCCTGCAATGCCAGACTCTGGATAAGCCTTGAGGTAAGGTCTAACATTGTCCTCACTATATCTCACCCAACACATTCAATGAACACACTTATGACTTCATGTACGGTTTGGTTATCGATCCTTCACCTGGAACTGATTGCACTAGCATTACATAAACAAGTGCCAGATTTTAGGGCCGATAACGCGGGCGGTTCTCACTGAATTTCAGTGACAAATTGTTTATAATCAAGCCAGCTGGGGCCAAACTGAGTGAACGTGGCATGAATGGGAACGGAAAGTCAACGTGGCATGTATACGACTACCTCAGGACCAGTAAAACGCGGATACTAAATGCTGAAAGAACTAATACAGCAATGGAATGCAGGTATTAAGGGCTAAAAAATCATTCTACATCAAAGCAAACGTGTTTACGGTATCTTGAACGATCGGGTGCATAACCGGCTTAATTGTTGAGATCGTTGGCAATAAAAACGGCGAAGAGATCAAGAAAACGGAACCAACGTAGAAAACGAAGCCTGGAGGATGAAGACATCACAATCGCAAAGGCACTCTCATTAGAGAGGAAGTGAAGATTATATGTACTGAAAACTAATAGCGACCAACTGACAAACGTTATTTCAAGCATGGTTTGATCGCGAACTTCGATAAAACTACGAGCAAACGAGTAACAGTGGATGAATGCGATAGAAACAGAGTGAAAAGAAAAAAATGCTTCAAAACATACTAGCTCATCTTCTATACCAGAACTGACCTCACATGCCTTAGACGAAAAAAATTAGCGGTTCTTTCACAACATTCACTTTATCAAGAGCGACCGATTTTCGTATGCTCCAGGGCCGGAGCGTTGCAATACCAAATAACCAAAATGGAGGAAAATAGCTGTTCCTCAGTTATAATATCATACAACATGACAGCGCCTCCTTGTATCCATATTAGGAGAGTGAATTAAATCAAATCTTTAGCTGTGTTCATGTCCAACCGATCCTCATCGATTAACATAGTGATGATAAACCAGTGTATAACACGATGAAGTCGATTTATTTCAAAAATCGGCAAAGTAGAGATTTCCTGTCAAATAGGACTGAGAGCTGTGAGTCTTGGACTCAAATGCAGTCGCGAAAACCAACTGAACAGGATGACACATCTTGAAATAGACTGATCACATCCAGTTCATGAAATCATCTTGGAACCGGCAACTGTGTTTGCTACCGATGCGACCTGGGTCAAATACGGTTTCTCAGACATGAACAAGAGCTAAAAATGGCCCGAAATAGAACTTAGGCTGTCATAACCATTTTATAAATGCGGAAAAAAGAAGGTATATTACATGCTTGGCAGTTAAACTGTAAAATCGCTAGCACTTTACAAAACGATAATTGACGTCGTGCAATACTCGGGATAACAATGGTACACATATGGCAGAAAGAATTCGAAGTTGAGTTCGAATTCAGCCATCTTGAACGTCAATGACTAGATCAGAGAAGGCTACAGTATACTGCCAACGTGATTCAGTCTACTGCACGACAACAAACACAAGGTGATGAAATAGTAGAAACCCACTTAACCTTCGTCAATTGCAGTCTGGTTATGCAAAGCATGTCATCTGTTTTTCTTTTAACACGTTCACAGAATCAATTGAAGGTTGGAAGAAAGAAGTAGACGGGGTCAATACAGTGTGGGGGTATGAATCACCTGAATGAAAATCACAAATCACTTTCAAAAACAACTCTAGTGATGAACATTTTGAAAGATGATTCCCCAGAGCAACACTTTGCTGACTCTCATAAATGGTTAGAACCTATGTGACACGGTTGGTAGTGAGTGTCAACGATTTATCATCCTGAACTTCATGCTGTCGATACTTTGTGGCGACTGGAAGTTAAGTGGCATCCGTAAGTAACAAACAGCATGACGAGCTCATATCTGTAAAGTGTAAAACAAAGTCGTTTCCACTGGACTAAACATCCTCAAACAACACACATAATGGTGCGAGATAACTAAGCGACGAATGTGCCAACTATCTACGACAAGCCTGAACTTCAGTTATCCCAAACATTCATTTGTGTGAGCAGCGAGACAGCATCCTGCTCGTAAAAAGTCCAATGAGGTAGTAAGCGTGTGCGTAATTAATAAGTGTATAAGATTTTTTTAAAACAAGCCAAAACAAATCTAGAGCTGGAAATAAGCATCCGAATATCGATGACAATGTCGTAATTTATCAGAAACCGAACGAGCTCAACACTCCATTATACACGCAGTAGAGAATTTCACAAAACATGCAGTATTCACTATGATACAGCAGGTTACTCACTTCCTCTTGCACACTCATTCGTTTCAAAGCACTCCACAGAGGATCCGGTAAATAGCATGTGGTAGTAGCGCTACCAAAATCGCATAGTTTGATCACATAGTCTTCGGACAGAAGTAAATTTTCGATTTTTAAATCACGATGAATCACAGGAGGGAACTGATTATGCATGTGTTGGACGGCTCGACATGTTTGGTGCATAATCTGTAGTATCACATGGACAGAGAAAGGACGTTCTTGGCGTGGTGTGGGCAAATATTGGGATAGCTGACCACCTGTTAAAACACAAAAAAGAACAAAGTAAAAATAAGTTGACAGCTATCCACCACAAGCAACCTCGCTGAGATAGTAATGCACAGAAAGGTTGCACACTTATTAAGTACGTAGTGGCCTCTCAATATTGGTAAGGTGTAAGTTATCACGCGTATGTAAAGATACACAAAATGAAGTAGACGCGTGGTGTTCTCCGATGCCATGAGGCTGTCATTTATAACGGTCGAATGTTGCGGTTATCAACTCCTAGACAATCACAGTACAACAACATGCTAAGGTGCATCCGGCTGTACAAGACTCCACGGTAAAACATTATCGTACCAATCATCACACATGCCGGGAGGATAACATCAAAGTGGGTTACGGCTCTCAGCTTAGGTATGTAACAGAAGAACGGCTCAATTAAATTTTCCCGGACGCCTCGACGATTGTCATTAATTGCATCTGTATTCTTATTCAAAGTTTGGTTTTCATTAACATGGGGCATCAAATGCGATAACTCTCAAAATAAAAACGACAAGGTAAAGATGACGACAATCGACAGAATCCAAAAAGATAATAGGTTGAGCTTGTTTAAGGCGAGTAGGGGATTCCAGTTAAGAGTTATCCTCTCATTCACGATTAACTCATGCCACAAGGAAGAGGGAAATCGTGAAAACAGACGAGTGCATCATCGGAAAACACGAGAAAGAAGCACAAGTGCACAAAGCACTGAAAGTGTTGCTTGATATGAGAAATCATCACCAAAGACAGCAATACATCAGTGATTCGCGTTGACGTCATACTTGCTATACTACAATGCCATACTACGATGGGAAAAGGAGCAGACTCTAGCTAGAATGGGGAAAGGGAAGTCACTAGTAAAAACCGTTGTGTGTTTAGACCCAAGCATGCGTACACTTTACAAGCAGACAGCCAACAGGAGACGTCATTTACAGGCTTCCTTACAACATCCACTATCCCGCGTCATGAAGTACAAGCACTGTACATAAAACTCGGCTAAACAACAATACTCCCGCCAGTAAGCCTGATTAACCACCATCTCACCCCGTCTTCAGCGACTGATTATGTGTCGCGACGGCCCCAGATCGAGAGGCAAACTCGGCCTACAATAACTAATCCTTTGGTAGTATGATTCATTTTTTTTTACATCAGGCTATCGTCTGTCTACCGTGCACCACAAGCTAGTCGGCTGTAGCGCTGGTAAAAGTGTTGGATATCGTTGGTGCCTAGTTGACATTCGTATTACACGGTCTCACCATCAGTCAATGCATGTTTAAAGAAACTCACTTGACATGCATCACTAAGTACACGTTTCTTAGTGTTTTCGTTACTTGTCCGTTAGTGCTACCCAATGTGAAAGAGGGAAGGCGGTCGTCGATGTTCAAGATGCGACCCATAAGCTTCAGAGAGTTGCCTCTCTATCGTCATAAATATCTTAAACCGATGAATGCTGTCCCAGCTTTGGAAACACAAGTACTCATACATCCGCTGCTGCCGATGCAAGTTCATAAGTACATAAACCGTTCACCAATCCCTACTTCAGTATCCAATTATAAACCTGCGTAACCATAGCAGTCCTGCAGAAGCACTTTGCACTATAGAGCGGCAAGGCGCATTCCGGTGTATTTGGTAAAATGAGATATGGCGTTTAGCAGTCTCTGTTGCTTGAAAAATTTTAAACACCTTATCGTCAGCATAATCAGGGGTAGTCGGTCTTTTGGTAGGTAGGAGGTCTATGCCGGCATCTTGTAAACGCTACAGACAGCCCTTCATTATATTACCTATCGAGAGTAAATACAAATGGTGAAAGTGGACAGCCATAACGTACGATGTTTTTGGTGTTGAAATTGTCGAAGAATTTACCGTAAACCCATGTCTGAGGTGAAAATTGTTCGCATACTTCTTCGGTAAATCCTCGCGTTTAACTGACTCTCAGGATATAGACCGATCCGCTGAATTGAATGTGTCTTTATAGTAGGGGGAAAACAGTCATTATTGGTCAGCGGCACGTATGACGCTGTTCCAGAAGTTGGCGAAGAGTGAGAATTTGATCAATAAATCTCCGTTCAGAGCGGAACTCCCTTGATGCCTGCCACTCGAACTACAGCGAAATGGCGAAACAGAGTGGAAGTAGGAACCTGAGTTCTGACTGGTGTCAAGTTAATACTTCCATAGATTTTGCAAGAGCCCCTGATCCGTTTCTTGAATATGAAAACTAGTACCTAGTAACAGTGCTATGTTTGCATCGTTCGCACTAGCTGAACCAACTGAGTCAAAGCCTATACTGACGCCTCTGATCAGCACAAGCGCACCTGAACCCGCAGCTCCAATACGTTTGAGGCCAGTAGATCAGCTAACTTGGCTCTCAGTGTTCAGCCCAGCGCTCTGATCTCAACTTATTGTGGGAGAATGTGTCGTTTACCTTGCTGATAGCTTCACCGACAGACAAGTTTTGAACCAGCAGTATGGATAAGCTCGAAGAATCTGTTAAATTTCCATTTCAACACTTTACGTTAGACAAACCTCACGATCGATGATCGGATTAGGGATCAGCTTGTTGCGGATTTCCCCCAAACCCTAGTGAATGAACTGCCAAGAGGAACGTTTCGTCTCACACTAAACAACCCTATGGACCTTGCCGAAGTCCGATATTTGTTCAACGCACGAACAACCGTACCGTACGATGTACAACCTGCCTTATGCATGACTTCAGATTTGGGTCCAGTGGCTACTGGAATCTCCAGGGTTAAGGTAGGTAGGTATTCTCATTTAATGCTTATGTCTTACAGGCAGCCTGGCTAATTTCTAAGCAGCCAGCCGACGCGATCGGTAGGGTTGTAACCCAATGAAAGTAAAAACAAAGTGAAATCGAACCAACGGAAGGTCTGAATTTGAGTATGTATATTAATAGGAACGACAATATTGAATGAAGCCATGCTACCTATAGCTAACAGCTGTGTGGCCTATTTGAACTCAATACCGATCCGGAGAAGAAGGACGCCTAATATGTTGACGTGTATGATGACTAAATCTAGGGTTCACTAAAACTCACCTGTGCCTGGTGATCAGTTGTAGCAACCATCCACGGTTATCCAAACGATGTGATGCCAGCCCAAGCATGGTAACTAAACAAGACTCGGCTTCACCAAAGCAACCGGCGTGGGCGTTCATATATACGGCAAAAGTGATCATGTCAGGGTTATACGTGGGCAAGAAGATAACAGGTAGATCGCAATGCACGGCGACCTACACAGTTATGTCACTGCGGCCATCTGTAGCATACGCACATACAATAAAAATTTCCGAAGACTTGGCGTTTAAACCTGATCTCAAAATGACCTGCTAGTGCTAACGGCAACCCAATCGGTCAATGTAGTTGTGGTCGTTGTGTTGAGGATTATACCTACCCAAGCCCGACTGGTAGCGCCCGCCGTGTAGCCACCCAGAACGTACAACTGGTATCGAATAAATCGTGTAGATAGTATCAGTTCGATACGTTGACCGATGTACCGGAGTACCGGGGTACGCCGACATCCAACTGGTCTAACGTTTGTGTGACAGCGATCTGCCGACTCATCTGTTTCAGAGTGCGAAGGCTGAAAGTGCCTATATTAGATCACATGGTAGAACTACGCAAGAGACGAGAATGAGTTGTAAAGAGTGGAAATGACCGAGACAGGGTTACTATGATTAATCATATCTGTAGTGAGACTTACAGAGCAACCCCAGAAATGGGAACCAGACGAGGCCTGAAAGCCAAATTAGACGGAACAGTGGGTGAAAGATCAACACGCATATTTTCGCCTATCCACCACGCAGACATCAAACAGGGTGACCCGGTTTATACTACAAGACCGGTGCAATATCGACCTAACCCTGTTGTAGATATTCCCGATTATACATAATTCGAGATACTGTCAGAAAACCCAGCCCGAGGCAGAAGAACGATTAGGGTTATCGACTAAAGCCTATGATCCAAAAGCCCGTAAGATAGCGGGTGACTGGCAGTATACTAGAACTAGTGCCAATATTTCCGGAAAAAGACGCCAGCGTTCTTTTAACCCCAAGCCTGGTAAACAAGAAGACTATAGTTCGCCAGATCTCTATTTAATGGTCTATCTGACATGAGTGATTCATCATCATCATCACAGCCTGAGCCTGACCAAAAAGTACTGTGGCTCGGGCCGCCGCTTAACTCAACAGTGACGTGGAATATCCTAGAAGAAGAAAGTTACTAA
>LUCH01001402.1:102805-115698 GCA_013368495.1 Paragonimus heterotremus
GCAAACAAAGAGAAGTAGCATAAGCATCGTATAGACAAAGAAGCTGGAAATTTTATTATACAAGTTGCAATATCAAATGTGCTGATGTCCTTGTTGAAATGCAAAGCAAACACTGTATGGTCGTATATATCCATTTCGACCATATCTTCAAAGCGCCGCGAAATAAAGCACTCTCAGTCTACAGGATGATGCATCCCATCTCGAAAATTGTAATGATCCTATTTATAAGGTTTGAGAAACTGAGATAACGCCGATAACAGGATATTTTCGCGAAAATGGAGGGAAAATTGTTCATCACTAGGCCAATATTTCTGGGACTTATTCGGTGCATTCCAATTTTTCTATCAACGGCACTTTTTTTACAATTGATGTATTGCAGGCACTTTGCCTGAAGTGTCGATTTTAAAATTTCAAAAAATATTTAAAATCGAGGATTCGCGCCAAAAGGACCGTTTTGCCTTTTGAACGACCTTCAAGGCGAATCCCGTGAAACGGATAATTGCCTGGGGTAATTTAGGGTCAACCCCTAATTCGATGTGATGGTTCCAGGAATACGGAAATTAAGTAGCCGAATTAGCTCAACCCCAGAGGTAGCTTCGACGCAATAGTAATAACAACCGAACTAGCCAAAGCAGGTGATTTATCCATCGAGCGCAACTGTACAAGTTGTTGTCAACAATGTAATAAAATGACAGTGATGAGAAATAGGTTTACCGACAATCACCACATTCGGTCTAATGGACCAATCCGGAGATTATTTAGGGATTTGTTGGGGATTTGACACACGTTAGTTAATTTAGCGCTAACAAACGTACCGCAATAATTTTCTGATTGGTCAATTCCCCGTACCCTAATTTAACCCAGCACCACCTAATTTGCCCCTAAATTAACCCTACATGACCCCGAAATGACCCAGATTGCTTCTAAAGTACCCCCCGAACTGACCTAATTTACCCCGAAACGGCTTAATTTATCCCTAATTTACCCCTCAGTTACCGTGAAACACCCCCAATTCACCCCTAAATTAACCTGGAACGACGGATTTAACCATACCTTTAACCGGAAACAACTGAATGCAACGTAACCGGTTCCGAAATAACGTACGTCCATCATCTTGCAAGCACTACAAAAACGTAGTTTACCGCTTTATACGTGAGAACGCATACTCACGCTGTGATCCACTGAGTGGGAAAAAACAACCGGGAATGAATGGTGAGAGTATAATACAGAAAATTGAATACACAATAAGGAATATCCTCATGTCCATCTCAAACTTCCGCATGTGATTCTCATTCCTGGGAAGAAAAACAAGCGAAAATCACTGGAATGAAGTGAAACGAAATGCAAAATTACATAATTTTTCGAAATTACGACCTCAGGCTACAAGATAACACAACGGACTAAGACTTAAGGTTTGCACTGGTGAACGCCATTGAAAATCAACCTCATGTGAAAACACATGACGCACCCACAGGTGACACACGCTCTCATTGGGTGAGATTCGTGAATATCCTAATCACTTCACTCTCACTGCTTCCAAACTGAACGTTGGGTTGAATCCCCAAGGGCGTAGCACTGCTTCTTTCACGAAGAACCAACTTCTTCCACGACGAACGTGGGATATAGTGCACCTGAGGCGCAAGTAGCAGGATTGGGCGAAGGGCTGTCGGAGTCATCGGAAGATGACTGAGACGTGAGTTTCTTGGGTCGTTTGCTAAAAAACAATAGGAACTACAGTCACCAGCAATACCTGGACCTCTGACTCCGTTTTCCCATTCGCACCATTACATCAGAAGAATCTACATCCGATGTCATCTCCGCCTTTTTAGCATATCGACGGGTTTGCAAATAATCGTCTAAAAACACAAGGCACAATCACACAATGGTTACCTGTTGTGCTAATTACACTGACAGATATCTTAGCAGAGTCGGGCGGGGGGACCCAATGATCTCTCACAGCTGTGGTAAACTGGAGAGACGGGTAATTCGGCCACGATGCTATACCATTGTGTATCCACGTGGAACTCAACAACGCGCAACAGGGTTCCCTGTCGTCCAAGAAGGTTACAACACTGTACATTTGCAATGGAAGTTCTTTAGTTGTTACAGCTGACATGTCATGGATGATAAATCAAAAGGAGTTAAAGGTTATAAATCACGAACAAAATTTTATTAATCTCAATATGACATGCTGTTTACAGGTATGCAAAATGGGGATAAAAACAAAACGCGGATGAATCGGAAAGAGCAAACCCTTAGCATTAGTGCAAGACGCACCAGCTGTGAAAACGTCGGGCGATAAATCATTTACAGGAAACATATGCAAGTGGTGAAGGGAAAAACTATGGGTGAATAAAGGTTAGAATATGGTGAAGGGACGATAACTCACGCAGCTATCGTCAGAATTGGGGTTGCGTACATCAACGACTATGCAAGGGACATCAGCAATAAGGGCAGCGTTGTTTGGACGAGTGTTTGAAAGCAAAATGGAACCCTTTACACACATTAAGCGTCCAGGCAAAGAAGGACAATGGATGGGTGTACCAACACCAGAATAAAAAACTCGGACGAGAACAGAAGCGGAATGCCTTTCTGATAAACGCCTGTACAATTGTCTTGCTGGCCGCGTTAGCCCATTAAGCATCCATTTCAATCTATGCATGTAGGACTCAAACGGAAAAGCAGAGAATTTACCCAGTGACCCATGCGTGGCCACATTATCGACAAGGTGCTCCAAAGGATGCACGTTGTATGGTCTCTGCCTGACCATACGACTCACAATAATTCAACAAAAACACGTTCATTAATAGTTTTGCAAAGTTATGATGAGTAATACTAAGGGTGGGGTGACATAAAATAGATACAGACAGAAAAATCTGAGAAGTTCCTATGTTTATCACTGTCCAAAATGTTCCGTAAAGCAACCGGTCCGACAGACAACAGGAATTGTCGACACTCCGAAGCTTTCCAAGTCTTGTATTCTGTCAGTCCACGGCACTTGCGAGGGAATTCAAAAGACAGGCCCTTCTGGCAATCTAAAATCCTTTCGTTTACGCATTGGAGGGCTTGTGAGCTAATGCGAACGTTTCGGGAAACCGGTCCTGATGTCCAGTTATTAATCATGCGACGGACAACACCCAGACACACCGAATGCATGTAGTCACTGGGGAATGTTGAGATCATATCGACGGCAGACGACATAAATAGGGACAGGGATGTAGGGCGTGCGGTGCAAAACGATGCGTCTGTCCGAAGGGAACCAGTATGCTGCGCAAACGTGACTTTCCCTTCACAGTACAGTCCTCGTTAATAGCACTTATCACAGCTATAGTATGCACAGTGTTTACTTACTTGTTTAACGTACGAGCGAGCCGGTGTATCACAGGTTACCTCTTTTAAATTGACAGTAACCGGAACGTTGTCAGTAAGTATGCCACTGCTTAGCACATCACGCAATTCTTGCATTACCTCAGAAAGATACACATTGACGTCTTCAGGCTTGCTGCTCCCTCCGTACACACCAACCACAAACGGTTCAGTTATGATCGGTTCATTCGGGCGACAGAAAATAGGCCATATTGTGAGCTTTCCTGCATTCGTTGGTGATAAACCATCCACATTCAACTGGATGCCAATGGAGGTCACATGCTGTAGCCGCCCGCTTACAATAGCATTCACAATGCCACTAACCTAAATGAGCATATTCGCCCGGATACACGGCACGTATGGGCGAACATCTCGGTGTCGCCAACAACGTTCGGGCATCAATGGGTAATTCCGTTATTCTTTCCTTCAACGTGCGTAACAGTCGGGTCACCTGCACTTTAGGAGTGTTGCTGGAAACTGCCCAGTCCCGTAGGCGGTCAACGATGCTAGCATTAAAAAGCCCGCCTTCCGGATCCTGCACGCCATTTCCTGCTACGTTTTCCGGTAATTCTGAAATCAATCGTTTTACTGTTATTTTGGTTTAAATTACCTTCAGATAGCGGCTGTAATATGTTCCCGTGCGGACCCAATTGTGAATGCAGAAGGCTGGGAAAAGTCCACATTTTCCAACGAATATTGAACACTGCGATGGAATTCAGCAAGTGAACGTCGCACGTTTCGATAAATGGTGGAACGACTGGCTAACACCTCGAAAAGCCACTAAGGATTTAATAAATATATTGGTGTTTCTCAATTCAGCGTTATCGTGGTGTTGATCAGACATAATCACAAGATCGGCGATGCAAGTAAACACCAGATACGGCCAGTGGGGTGAAAATTTGAGCAACGCGCACCTGAATAACTGAAGCGGTTAGAGTTTGGCTGAACAAATTACTGGTTTATACGTACAACGAATACTTCCTCAATTTTAGTGCAAACCGTTTGTGTTATGTACTTCATGTATTATATAAATAGACACTATAATGGCGAACAGGCGATTACATACATTTTCACTAACCAACAAACTATTGGTCGGAAAAATCCACCCCTAACTTACGCCTAAACCACCCCAAGGTACCCCCAACTCAATCCCTAATTGGTGCTGGCGGAGGGGAAACCGCAGAAAATGCGCTGATGGCTTTGTTTTTCTCTGTCGATGCATGTACTTGAAGAGAAAATTTTCATTCTCCCGATCTACCATTAGGATTCTTGTCTGTGTCCGTTTGGTATGTTAACGGATCCCCCCGCCTGCATCTGTTTCATATAAAGCGGTAGATCTCTTGGTTTCCGACTTGCGAGTAAGTTTTTGCTTAGAGAATGGACGAGAACGAAAGTCAAGAGGACGACGTATGTTTGGCGGAAGCAGTAAGCGAGATAAGAACTTCCACAGTTTACGAGGAACAAATGCCTCATCAGCTTCGTGAATGGCATCTTTATATGGAAGGTAGTTGGTGTTCACTGAGTTGAACATGAGTATGAATGTACTTAAGAATGTCTTCAACGCGCCACAGTCAGCTTTCTGGAGGTTTCTGAATGAAGACTTTGTTTCGGTGTTTTGTAGCCAGTAACAGATAAATTCGAAATCAAACAACATGTGGTCACTATGTCCCAGCGGTGGGCTGATGACCACTCTATCTACCAGATGAGCTTCATTCGTAATGACAAGATCAAGCAACGAGGGTGTCTGTCCTGGTCGGTACCGTGTGTGTAGCTCGACATATTGTGTCCAGGCTTTTCCATGGATCAACATTGTTAAGGATTTCGAAACGCCACAGTCAGAGTCCTCATGAGAAGCAGCAACATAGTTGAGTTTGGGTGCGTTGAAGTCACCCATAATGAGAAGATGGGAGAAACGTTGTGTAGACAGAAGATGGTCTAGGCCGGCAAGAATGGCCTCGTCGTCAGATGCGCCGCACGACGGTGATCGGTAAATAACACTGACAAGGAGTTTTTCACCACTTCGAGGCTTCACGTTGAACCAGAGTCCGTCACACTTCTCTGGGGAGGTGAACTCTTCTATGATTGTTGATACTGGCTGCTTCTGGCTTAGAAAAACAAAGCCTTTTGTGCGTCCACTGAAGGAGTCTGTTCGGTACAGTGAGTACCCAGTAACATGCAGTCCGTTGCCACTGGTATCTGCAGAAATCCAAGTATCCGTTGAAGAAAGAACATGTGGACGAGAGTCGTGCATCGACTGTCTGATTTCAAGTAGTCTGTTTAAAATGTTCACACAGTAAGTGTACACACAATTGAGGGCTACCTCCTCATTTGGCTGTGTACAGAAAGATGATTAGAAGCGCGAGGAAGAGCATGAGAAAGCAGCCCCAATAGTGAGGGGGAGTGTGTAGACGATTTCAGAGTTTCCTGAATCCTCCTGGTGGGTTGCAGCAGTTTCGTCATCGCCTGAACATCTGTAAGCGTTTCTGTGAGACGCTACCCCAGTTTCTGGTTGATGGGTTGATGGCTTGTGGTCTGCCCTTATTTTTTGAAGTACCGGAGGGTAGTTTGCAAGATTGCATCCCCTAAAATTTGGTTGTTGTTTTTGGTTAGAAGAAAACCTGGGATGGAATGGCCTTGACACGGCAGAGGGAAATGCGGCTGGAATGAGTTGTGCATGAGCCTTTCTAGAAGCTGGAGTTGGCCCAAGCAGACTCATTGAGTTGTACAGCTCAGAAATATAGTATGTTTGGATAGTGCCTCATAGAAGTCTTATGGATGGGGGTTTAGATCAAGACTGCTGCTCTGTGGCCTCTTTGGGGGTCAATGTTTCCGATCCAGACATCATTGAGTGGGCTGAAACCTACCCGGCGGCATTCAGAAGCGCGCCTGGCGAGAAGTGCGTGAAACAATTGAGTGCGCTGACCAACTCTCGGAAAGGTTTTGGTTAAACAACCTTGAAGAATAGGACAATAGATGAGTCGTTAAAAAAGGGCAAACATTCGTTGCGTATAATCTGTTGCACGACCGAAGAAAGTGGTATTCAGTTCATACCGGGCCTCCTATAGCAAGCTTACAAAACAGACGAGCGGGAAAACACGGTTGCGTCCGAGATCCTTGGAGAATCCAGGCAATCGCTGGTCACCACGTACTTTTCTTTAGGTCGGTATACATGATCTGATTAGCATATTAGAGACGCGGTCTTATATAATCCCCGTAAGGCGTTTAGAATGCCCTCTTGTATATACGTGGAAAGTGCGTTTAGTCATCCCAAGGATGGCAAATCCCTGTTCTGCCACCACCTAGCGGTGGTGCGCAAAAAATAGGTTGAAGGAGAGCCATATGCCCAGACCTTCCTTCAGGTCGATTTTTATGACATCTTTAGCGCCGAGTGCATTAGGAATCACGAAGACTGCCAGAACATCTAACAAGTGACTTGCGCGCATCCAGTGGAAGACTCCAATCATCCGACAAAAAGTACTCGCATCAAGATCAATCTGTAGTGCACCGAAATCAGCGGCATTCCAAATATCAGGTCATCGGTATGCAGGAGGACGATCCTAGAAATATTTTCCCGAAAGACATCGAGGTAGTCAAAAATAACGGAGGATCTAGCACGCTGCGTGCAATTGGTGGACCGTGAATATCTCCGTTATCTTTCAGTTAAAAAGTACTTCGTAGCTATTGGATTTGTTAGAAATTTGTGTTATAGTGCAGAACTTAAACTCTTACAAATCTGTTCCCTGAAGATTTCTTTGTTTCAATCTTCTGAAGGCGTAAGCAAGAAGTGTGCGGTGGTTCAATGGCACAGGGATTAATTGGAAAATAACGCAGAGTCGCATTCTACGTTGTTTCGGAAATACGAAGGTGAAATATAATGAAAATCGGCTTCATAGACGTGTAAACATGCTTTCATTTAAATTCTGGCGTGATTGAGCAGGAAAGCGTGATTATAGTTTCGACAATCGAACTGTTGTTGAAACATGAGTACTAAGCTTTTCATGATAGTACAAACGTGAGAAACGCCTATAACCTACTTCGAAATAGGACAATTCAGCATGCTTCACCACTCGTTGATACCACCGTTGTTAAATTTCCCACAAAATCAGGATGTAAGCTAGAATGGAGACAATGTTGGCTGCAGAAAGGGCAACATTAGAGAACACTCCCAGCTGGAACGATCACGATATTTATAACGGCAATAGTGTCGTTCGCCGGTATGGTGCTTCAAGACCGAAGCGAGCTGAAAACGGCCATTTAGGCGCTAAAAGTGATTTTTCAAATTTTTCATGAAATATCGAAACGCATATTACGCGAGAAATATAAATATCTTATCGAGTATTATAAAAACGTTGCAATGAGGAAAATCAGCCATATCTAAAAATTCTCCATACTTGCAAAAATGTGTTGCGACCTTTTTCGACAAAAGCATCATATTGGCTTTTCTAAATGATTTTACGTTCGAAAAATGCTTCCATCGGAATTTCCTTGATGGAATACATAATCCCATCTCACGGAAACGCTCGATTTCGCGTGGTTTGGGAGATACAGTTGAATTTGTAATTCTCGACCACGTTGCGTCTTCATTGCACTGTACGCGAAATATCACAGCAATTTCTAATTAAAGCCATGTCGTCTTTAGTTAATTATTCACATTAATTATATGTTCAGCTTGGTTCCCTTATAGTGTCTTCGGTGGAAAGAGGCCTACGTTTTCACCTGGTTGTTTCTATCTACTGTAGGGTGTATACATGAGTAACACGTCACACTATCATTAACAACGTGCGTGTTGTTTTGTTTATTGCTTACTGACTATCCTTGAATATAGCTTGCCAAATGTACGCGAGACAGTGTTCATTTATCTGACAGATAATGACCAACTTTGATATTCGTTATTTCTCCGAGGAATCCATTGATTCCCACCTCTACCACTTCTGCTACAACCCTTCTATATTCGTATCATGATTGATTATGATTCCGATGACAGATGGTCTGTGAGTTCGCCAGCGGCAGAATTCACAGGCGGCTGCCAGTATGTTACCTCATTTATGGCCAGAACTGAGGGAGATCATTACAACTTATGCCCAACGGTCGAAGTACACGTTTATTCTGAATTCTCCCGTTTTCTGCTTGTCAACGTTGATCATAGCTTAAGTTAACTGGACGGAACAAGTACTAGTGTGAACGTAAATCATTTAAGTTACTACGTTATCTGTGATCTGTCCGCGTTGATCTGCTCCGAGACAGCCTCCTTGTTTTCGCACCTCGTGACCTGAGTCGGGTTTTGAATAATGCAGAACAGTTAAAAGAAATTATCTTCCGAAGGAATCCGTAACATCACATTCAGATGTTGAGCCCACTGCCGTTAGTACGACAGCCCAATCATCGCGCGAACCCGTCCATATACACTCTTTAAGATCTTGGGATGCCATCTCAAGAGCTTCACGACTTTCACACCACGGGTCATCAATGTGGCCTGATGTTAATGACACTTCAGCGCCGGGCGAGTACACCAACTTGGGAAGGTACATTGTTCAACGTGTTTATAATTCATGCTTAGAACACGGAGTTGCAGCCCTGGGGATAAGGGTGCGTGCACTGCTGTGGCTGCCGTAGTATCTGCAGTGTACTCAACATTTGAATGTGATGCAATGGATTCCGTCGGAAGATAGTTTCTTTTAACTGTTCTGCATTTTTCAAAACTCAATGCAGGTCACCAGGTGTGCAAACAGCTATCGGTGGAAATGTGAACTACATAAGCGACATTATTCCGTTCGAAAATATTCAACATTTGGAAATGCCCGTTATACACTACGTTGGGTGTTCAAGAGCAGCATAACATTCACAGCGTTCTTGGTGGTCTAACCTGGGAACAGACGAAATACAGTCAACCTATCATTCCTCATCCGAAGAAGTGTTTGAGTAAGCCGGTTGCATTATTTAATCCTTTTGATTTCATCCGACCGCCATAATAATCACCGGCGACTGGAGATCCTATGGAGCTTTGAATGAAACAGCTCATTACGAGCACTGGGCGGTCAATCGTTCAAAAATTTCGTGGATGCCGAGAACGTGATCCGCTCGAAAAATATGGAAAATCTTTGGCCCATTACTAAGAGGCATTTTCATGCCCTATCTGGATCAAACCAGCGTCAGTTCCAGTCACGCCTTCAGAAGACCATTCGGCGAAAACGGAATCCTGGGACAATGATCGACAAACTGCTGTTCACCTTGCCTCATAGGAAAATGTTTTGAACTATATAACATACGTCAAAATTGTTGTACGTGTTTGTTATTCCGATTCATATCCATTGCGCTGATATTGGTAGCTGCTCTGTCCAGTTGACTTAAACCGTGATCAACGCCCAATTATACTACATTTATTCACCTTAATAGCTGCTCCATCCAGTTGACTTGAACCATGATCAGCGTCTTAGTATGTAGCGTGCGTCCACACTAGTTGCTTCTCCGTCCAGTTCACTTAGGCTACGGTCAGCGCATTTGTCTCTCCTTACGAGTTAAGCCAAACTATACTCCGTGCTTAGGCACTTATAACTGCTCCGTTTATTTGTCCTACCTTACGAATTATACCCAACTGTTCCCTGTGATGAAACACATGGGTGGATGAGTGAGGCCACTGAGGACGACAACGCGGGGATAGAATTTCGAATTATGAATTCGGTAATTGTAGACAACTGTATATACTACGTCCACTTTTTCCAGCACAGAATGTACCCCTCGGTTTTCATGTTTTATGAGTGTCCCCCCGGACGACTGAAACCGTGTACTAGATGAAGTCTTCATCGTCATCATGTCGTTCGTCGCATCTGATATCTGCAAGAAATATGTGTAGGCTTATATGAAGGAACTTACTTTCTTCAGTTATATCAACAGGACAGTCGTTCCAGGTGATGTTGGTCCGCGCTTTCTTCGACCCATTTGCAGGCGGTACATCGTCAGCAGACCAATCTAAGTTGACATCCGTTGTGAGTGGAGTGCGGGACTTGCTTTCCATAATCATTTGGGAAGTGCGAACTACGGCTGAAGCAGAGGGAACTGACGAGAATAAGGACTCAAAAAGTGCACTTACCAGGAGACTGAGGTTGAAGCTGTTCGCCACGGAATGGACACTGGTTTATGTCTGCCAGTTGGACACATTTGGAATAAAAATCAGCTGATCGGCATCACAGCAATAGCCGTCCATCTGTACAGGGTCAGCACAGTGTTCACACGGCGATCTTGTTTTAGCCTCCTTCACCTACGTCGGCTGAATACTGCTCGTAGCTGAACCCACGGGGAGGTCGTATGAAGGTAAACCAGTCTTGGCTCGTTCCACTTTCTCACTGGCGAAATCAAGTAACCACCGTGCGGCTGTTCCAGTCATGCAGTTTTTGAAGTAGATGATGCAAGGCTTCATGGTGACAGTTAAAATTGTCTGCAGCAAGCGACCGAAGCTACGGGCCTACCAACCGTCCAATTGGAAAGTTGTACTCCGCCAGCCACCGCCCATGAATGGGGGCGTGACTTTTGTAAATGGAAATGAAAAATATAAAAGACCTTACCATAGGGGTAGAAATGTCTCCGAAACACCGATAGAATGTGTATGTATGGCAGCCACATTGTACGGTAAAAAGTACACACACGTGGGACCTGTACGCTATCCACAACGAAAGCTTCGCCATCTTGTTGCACACGAAGCTGCCATGTTCAAGATGATTACTAGGGAACCACTTAACTCGCGCCCAGATGTCGTTTCGAAAGGGAGACGCGGAGTCCGGCTGTTCAGATAGTCTTCGGCAGGATGGCTTGAGAACGTGGTCATTCCGTGAAAAATGGTCTTCACGTACCAGTCAACATCCACAACCCCACGACGGTCGCACCCATAGGCGGTTTGTATTTCATACGCTCGCAGCAGCCACCCGCCGTGAATCCATTTTTCCTGAATGGCGACGGTTAGGACGTCTCTTGAGTATGCCCTGTTTTAAACCGTCCGTTTGCGTTCTCCAGGCTATTATTCGTTTAACTGCCAAAGCGGGCAACATCGCTTTGCGAATGCATGGCCCAGGTCGGCTTGATGTACAACAGTTTACTCAGAGACTACCTTTCCGTTCGGCCGATGATATACAAATCACGTTTGAATCTACAGTGAACAGTGTACGAGTGCAGCTTATTTTTACTCATGATCTACCGTAGCCATCTGGTGGAAGAGATAACGACTGCGAAGAGTTTGTCTTTTGATAAATATGACGGACGAATTATACTCAATTTTATGCTGGCGTACGGTACCACGTACAATAAAGTAACACGGCAGGGTGTTGCAGCCGAACACCACAAGGGATGCCCTCATTTGCGCAGTCATCTTATCCATGACAAATGTTTTCACCGCAACCTTCTCGCCCATCATTTTCCGAAAAATTTCGAACAATCTACGTAGTGAGGCATATTTCTCACCACGAACGTACCCATACATCACGGGTCGGCCGTGTCCCATACCGTATGTTACGAGGAACTATTACAACTTCCAGCTTCAAAAGTATGAGGAAATATACAATGACCTACTCGTGCCTGTTTGTCCCGTGGGTGGCATCCACATTCACAACATGCGGGAAACATCGAGATAGTTCCATTCGCATTCCCTGGGCAAAGCTGATATGCGTATATCTGTTAACTTCATTCCACATGGTGCGCACTACAGCCATCGCACTAATTACTGACAGCACCACATCAAGGTTCTCTAATGCTCTGTGATCAAACTTGCGTAGCAAGCTCACTTGACATCGCAGGCTTTAAATTGTGGCAAACGTTTCCAACGTCGGCGGTCGTGTAAAGCTTCCCGTTAACATCCGTTACATAATGCTGAACGTCAGCAGTTTGTGTAGTTTAAGGAAACAGACTCCTGCATCGGTTCAATTCACCAACGGTGAGTCTACGATTCGTAGGATGGGATTTATGTGGCAGACGATTGATGCGGTGGTTGTTCTCTAACTCAGAAGAGGTCATAACCAGACACACATCTCGTCTAACCATATGAAACCGTGATCTGCAACATGCGTTGCGAAGCGTGATTTGTAAAGACTTACAACAGTTGACCCACCAGACACGTCACACACTCCTGCATGCACTCCAACAACTTTTATGCTTCATACAACGATAATAAATGTGCATGGTTTTCAGGACCACAGGCGACCTTACATTATCAAACTCAAAGGCAGTTTTCGGCCTGCTGCTCGTCCCAACAACGTGAACAACGCGAAGTCCGCGATCCTCGAACATGACCTCGAAAGTCTCCATGTAATCCAATTTCTGCAAATAAGAAATAAACAATTTAGAAAAGAATCATGAACAGACAACAACAATTAAAAAAAGCGGTTGAGGACGGCACGCTGTGATAGATGCACGGAGTGCCATTAGGGCTGATTGGTCGATAGCCAGCTGGAGAGCGCCAGTCGCCAGTCCTGTGATCGTTGTCTCTTTCTATGTACTAGGGAGAATGCCAGCCCCAAAATGTGTTTCTTCAAACAACTTATAAA
>LUCH01001403.1:0-31916 GCA_013368495.1 Paragonimus heterotremus
ACTGACAGAATTGCACAGATATCAGTTTGTTCATCATCACATATGTGAGAATGCGAATGGATTGATGAGAATTTGGTGTTCGTGTTCGTGTTCGAATCGGATTTTGATTTTGATTAGGAGTTGTGCGAATGGAAATGATGCGAATGGATTGATGAGAATTTGTTGAACCAAATGCAGTGCACAATTTACTGCGGATATTATAATTTGCATTGTTGTATTATTGTTTCGTGTTATTTGTTTATTTCTCCTTCATTGTTCACGATTTATTCGTTCATTGACCTTCCTCTTTTGGATGGTGTTTTTTGTCCTATATAAACCTCTTTTACTTTATCAGATAACAGGTTATTCCGCTTATTTTGTTTTTGCTTCCACCTGGTTCATGATACACACAATATCTATGAATGATATATTACGTGACGCACGTTGAAGTGCGATGGTTATATTAAATTCAGAGTGCGTAGACCCCATCCTTGCAAGTTACATTATCTACTCAACAATTTAAGTCGCGCATCTCTGAAAACTTGCATGGAATCCATTTACGTTTCCTACTTGTCACCAATGCTTATCAACGTTAGTCGCTCAATTGTGATGAGCACAGGAGCTTAGATGAATGTCCACAAAAATAATGAAACTAGAGATTTTCTAATATTGTATTTTAAGTCTCCAGAATTTCGTATTATGCGTCCAGATTGCCTAGTCTTACGAATGGTGTGGGCTGCATGTATTAATATATATATCTTAAGATCAGTGGAGGGCAGATGACTATACGTAAGTAGATATACCGCTATCGAACGTGTTTCTACAAATACAGTAATAAAGTTTTTATATATATTGAGTAACTTACCACCAGCTTTATAAACGCCTATAACAATACAACGGAACAGTGACAACCGTCCAGTTTACTCCAACAGTAAAATATTTAGTGTGTTACTGCTACACAGATTATCAAGCGTGGTACATTGTAGTATGAATCAAAATGTTAGTAATGAATTCGGATAGGCCTCAATTGCATACGGCCGATATAGTGTTTATAAAAATGTATTAGATATGTTTGTGAGTAGAAGGAAGTGATGTAAACAGACGAGTATTGTTAAATTAGACGATAAAAGTGTATTACTGCAAATATGTGAGTAGGGTAACGTTAAATGTGAAATTGGGTTTCACATCTCACATGTACACCAGCTACCGCGGCGACATCTAGTAAGTTTGGTGTTTCCGATTTGAAACGAGTACAGCCGGTTCGAATATATACACAAAACGAATTGATGGTGGAAAATAATAATGATCAAGGCAATATTTATTCGGGGGCAAGTACCGAGTGATTTACTAAGACGAACTCGATGAATTCTCACAAACTCGTTTTTCGAGACACTGTCACATTGCCCAGTTCGATGCGCGTAGTCTAATACAACAAAATCAGTATTGTATTCACGATGTGGAAAGAATGAAGAGTGCGGACTGAAGAGTGATGTAGTTGAATATATTCTGAACATACATGTGTTGCCCAATATTATAGCAAACAGCGCGACAACACTTGGTAAGTCGTGTGTTTGAAAATGAGAATGAAACCCACTGGTCCCATGAGCTGTGTTTGGTGTAATGTTTTCTCTCTCTTTTTTCTTGGTTGCCCTTTTTCAAGTTCCTTCTCTTTCCCTCTTTCGCCTGATCTTCCTGCTGCCTTCTTTGTTGGTTCTTCATCGATTCCCTTCATTTTTAGTGTACTATTTTCCTCGTTATTTAGTTGCGCTTTTTGAGTGTGCATTCTGTTCCTTTCCAATCTTTCGCTACAACCATTATTTAAACCGTGTTTTCTGCTCAATTTTCCGTTGTATCTGTCTTCTATTTTTATGTGTCCTGCTTTCTGTGCTTACTTCTGTAAACTATGCCAATCTCCTCTCTTTTCGTCTGTGTTTTTGCTCTCTTGCAATATTTTTTTTAAAATTTCCAACCATTTTTCTGTTTATCCTTCATTGTTGTTTTATGGATTTTTTCTCACATATCGCGCATTTTGCCCGGATTCGCTGCTTGCGTCCTATTGTTCGTTCATTCTTTATCTGCACCAGTAGCTTTGACTTTTATTTAAAGCTAGTCAGACTTATGCGTTTATACTTCTGTATCAAGTTATTTCCTCTCAATGTCTCAATCAGACTCTTCTCACACTAATATTTCTACTGTAGGCCTACAGGTTGCGTACCCGTGAACTGTAACTCATCACAGTTAGTACATTCTCAGTTGTGAGGCAAAGTCCACAACACTTAACGTTCAATATGTTTGCATAACACACACAGAGAAGCTAGTCCCTAGTACCACCGTACTTGAGTCATAATCGGCACCAATCTGTCCTCTCTGACTTCGAATGGAACTTTAACTCGCTCGAAAATACCCAATGAAGTCATGAGAACGACAAAGTAGCGAACAAGACTTGTTTTCCATGTTTGATCATCAGGCTAATTACAACACAATAAATATGAAAACAGTAACTGGGGTGAGTAAGAGAAACGGTCAATAGAAGTTATGGACAGCGTGTGTTATCAGTTACGCAATCACTGTTCCAATTCGTGAGCTTGACTGATTGTAGGCCAGGGTAGGTTACGTGTCCGCACGAACTTCTTCTGAGCACAGAGGTCAGGGTTGCGTAATCGGATACTATTTATTGTGTTGTAATTGGCCTGATGATCAAACACGGAAAACAAGTCTTGTTCGCTACTTTGTCGTTCTCGGAACTTTAACTGTCAGTGAATTACCTTTAGTCTTGGAAGCTTAATGAAAATCAGGCACCTTTAATTTTGCCTGGTTGACCGTTTTAATAAATGCATTCAAGACGCCAGTTAGAAGTATGCGCGAATTAGTTAACAAATCTGTCATCATATGATGATACAGTAGGCTATTCACATTTTAATGTGATCATGTTCTCACTCCATCTGTTTTAGATTCCCATTTGAATTCAAATATGCTGGTGATTTCCTTCGTGTTGTTTTTACTGCTGTTGTCACAGTGGGTATCGGCTGGCTAGCTGAGCTGTTATTCACTCTCTCAACAAGTTAATCAACAATATCTTATCATCTAGTTAGATCACAGTAGTTAGTGAGATTTTTTGGTGACCGCGCTGTTTACTCATTTTGTTTGTGCAGCTCGAAATGTATTAAAGTTTACCTTCATAGAGAAATCATTAATAAAATTCAGCTGCATCATAAGAGTCTTTATTTCATTTCAAAGGGAAAAAGAAATTGAAATTTTTGGGGACAAGTACAATCAATCTAGTTGTTGTGCAACAAGTTCTTTGCATTCTTGATATACATGAGGTTCTGGACTGAACAGAAGCCAGTTGTGACAGTATGTTATTGTGTTGTTCACGCAGTTGGAACCCGGACAGACCGCACACTAAGGTAGACGAACACCGGAAGATGTACCGGATATTTCTTAGTAGGAACTGAATCTGGTTGACCATAGATAGATGAGAGGAATAATGACTACAATTTAGTAAGCCCTTTTATGTCGGACATTAAACCAATTGTATTCGAGGCGCACTCACTGAAATATTTGTTCTAAACTGACGGCGAATGGCTGTCATTTTTCGCGTTGAAGTTGTTGCATACGAAACTCAGGTTACGGAGGTAAGAAAATCAACGTGCTTCCCTCATCGAGTGTTCAGATAATCCAGCTGCAAAATTTTATGAAGTTTCTTCATTCGGATCACGTTGTCTCTCTTCCAAATGATAACTTCTATCATGTCACCATCAATGGACATAGGATGTAATTGAAGAAACACTATAAGAGCTGTGTAGAGGAAAATATGAGTATCTCAGTGTTTTTAGAACGCTAAAGTTGAACGATTATGCGGCTGATTGAATTACGTTATGTAGTAAAACGCAAGCAACATCAGTGAGATGTGAGTAATCTACCAGAATACGCTTGGCATTCAACTGTGGATGTGAGGAGAGAGAAATCGGATACACTTTGTGCTCCTTGAAAAAGCTATCATTCAGCTGCACATTTGAGGAGGTCTGTATTCCAAACAGAGAAACATAAATCCATGAGGAATATATATCCAACAGAACAATATAGAGGGGATAGCTTGACATTAATTTTTGCCTGGGATCCTCAAAAACCCTATTGTAGGACCGTCAGATAATCTTTACATTCACGAATGTGTATAAATAAGTATTTGATTGTTTTTTCCGACGGAGCCTTTGGAAACACTCTCACCAGGCGGCCTTCTTAACGCACGTATAGAAATTGTTTGCAAACAGTAAACAGTCGAATGATAAAACCCCCAGTGGCATAATTACAAGTAAACATCGGCTGTCGGCAACATTGCATGCAAATCTAACCCAGACGGTCTGTCTGCACATTCCCTAAGAACGATAAGATCCAACGTTTGAGGTACTGACTCGTTTTTTCGACTAGTCTGGACGATATGTGACACCAGTCCGGTAGATCGTTCTACGGTAGTTGACACATTCAAAAAAGAGCTGAGGGACTTTGCAAAACCTACAAGAGATAACGTGCATCCAAGTCGAAGCTATGGTTTTAAAATTCATTATACTCACTGCTGCTTAGAATCCAAACAATACAGAATAACAGGCGAGATATCATCTTGCAATGGGGCAAACTATTCAAATTTTTGCCGCGCCCCAAATTCTGGAGCAACATCTTTCATGCTGCCAACCAAAAATTGTTACACCTCTGCTTAAACGCTAGGGTGTACCAAAAACGTGTGTAGATATAATGTCGGTGCATCCTTCCAGTACTTCATCTAGTCAGGATTTTTGGCAAACATTCGCCAGTCCCACTACCACTAACGATGTGAGTCAAAGTTGGTAACGTTCGTCACTTTTGTTCCATCCTCTTATAGACGAATTTATGAAGGGTTGATCTGTGACACTCGTAAGATGCCAATGTAGACCGCCATCTAGTTGAAGACTGGTGGAACGATAGTATACGATGACTCCATGACAATATCCAAGCACGTCCAAAAATGCTAAGATGAAGTTTGCTCAATGCTGAATATGCAGGAATGTGAGTCGTATCCTCAGAACGCAAAGTACTTTTGTTATGATTACTTGGTTCCCATCCAGATTAATACAATTATGGCTACCGATGGCCGTTGTGTATGTGGAATGGATCCCCAACAACGGACGTATAAGGAATTTGGTTGGAGTTCATATTTACTGGCTGAAAGATGTGTGCGTCAGTGTGAAACATTTGCAAAACAACGATACCTGTATTAAACAGATGAGTGGTGTGGTTGTGGAGTATAACTGATGTGCGACAATATTAAGAATTTTGAAAAAATTGTTCGTAAATTATTGTGTCTGCACTGTCGTCAAGCATTTTATAAATAATGGCTACACCTGCAGGAGCTTCTACGCGTGTACACACACACCCACTTGAGCCACTCTAAGTCACAAACATTTTTCAGCCGAGATAGTCGTAATGCAGACCCGAATGCTGTTGTCCAATAGCTGTCGCATCGTTTGTTCGCTAAGATTATGCATCAAAGGATACTGCCCACCTGGGTAACCGTTTATAGCATGAGGCGTTTTTACTCAGCACTAGGGAACTCTATGTTATTCACTTATACATATGAAACAAACGCTCAATCATCGTGCATTAATGCATCTATTAGGCATATAATGGTTCACTACTTCAGGGAATTCTATAAGGTGTTGCACAAGTTTGTTCAAACCTCTGGTCACACTGTTAGAGAGCGTGGTATCCAAATTAACTTTCCTACTTTTGCCCTCAACTCTCTGACAAATGATGTTTCACAGACAGGCTTGCAGAATTTGGTAAATCGGTTGAGAGTAATCTCTTGCGTTGTTCCAGCCGTCAATCGAGCAACATAACTTCAGACATTGCAAGACGTAATCTGACTGCTACCATCTATTCTCTAACCTTCAGCAAAGATTTCTTCCATTCCAAAGTTTGGGTTAACCACTTCCTGGTTG
Organism: Paragonimus heterotremus; assembly: GCA_013368495.1. Taxonomy (NCBI): domain Eukaryota; kingdom Metazoa; phylum Platyhelminthes; class Trematoda; order Plagiorchiida; family Troglotrematidae; genus Paragonimus; species Paragonimus heterotremus. The sequence continues at coordinate 5,952 of LUCH01001403.1, forward strand.
AATCAGCAGTGGTGGACGCAGACTGAACAGTAAGACTACTGAGAAAACTAGCTTCGTCATCTAAAAATCTGGGCTTATCGGAACTATAGCGAACAGCATTGTAATTAAATTGTGGGACTTGTTTTCACCATGGAATATCCTTCGGAGTCTTAGAACGTTACGGCATTCTTAACAGATTTGGCTAAAATTCCCAGCAACAAATTCAATGTTACAGTACCAAAAGTTGAGCATTGTTGAAACAGCACCGCCTTCAGACAACGCGTATGAAACTAACAATCATGGAATTCAATATGTGACTTGGTCGAAGGAGTATAGGGGGACGTAAAGAAAGGAGTATCACATACGGCCATATGTCTTAACTGCGGTAGTCAGTGCCAACCATGAAGATGGGACAAAATTGCACAGACTGATTGTTCACTGTGAAACAGGTGTTGCAAAATGAATACATAACTTTATCTCCCAGGTTCACTTGACAACTCAAACAGAACGAAAGAGGTACGTCTTGTATGACGTGTTCCAAAATGATAAGTTGATTCCACAATGACTTTGAGACCAGTAGACGAGTATGCGCGGTTAGGTGTGCTCGGTTGAGTTGCAACTTATGAAACAGGGGTAAGTGAAGAGCATGGGTTGAAGGCAAAATATCGGCTGCTCTGGCTGACAGATTTAAGAGCATGGCTTAATAATCTAACTTCTTCAATGGTCAGCGAAATGCAACGTTTGCTGAACGTTTGCTTCCGATTTTCATCCCCTGGAAATAGTTAACTTCGTCCATAATGACTACACTGTGGAACACTTGAAACGCACAAGATTAAGGGAACTGATACATATAATTTCTTCGTTGGCTGATGATGGGTGGTACACAATTCCCATGGATATGGGGGATATAAATGTTTTGTTGGTCATCCAGTAAGCTATTTTCGCTATTAATATGAAAAAAGACTGGTATAAACCGAATACTTGTCTGTTCTGCTTGTCTGCTGGAATAGGGTGTAATCAAGTCTTGTGCTTTAGGTTCATGGACATATTACTGAAGCCATATATATATTTATAAGAAAGAAATTCGTAAGAAATTTGTGGATACCAGTGCCGAAGCTGTAAAATCGAATACAGAAATATTCCAGAAATATTAATGCTTACAAACTACGGAGCGTGATCATCCGAAACGGGTTGACCAAGTTGTAAAAAAAGTGAACTGGTACAAATCTAAATTTAACGAAACCGGAATAGTCAGGGAATTAGCTCATTTGGAATGAACAATTTTCATGAACTTTAGAACGCCACCGGTCAGTAGTCGAGAAGATTTGAACATATCTGCATCGCAATGTTACCTTCACCGTCTGGTGTTTCTTACGTCAAATGTTCACCAGCCTCATGGTATTGTATTTCAGAAGTCGTGGCTAGAAATTGGGCGAATTTACAAACAAACTTTACTTAATGATTTACTCACCAAACAAATGAGCAGATTTCAACGAATATGAGTTAAGAGACTGATAAAATGAACTTGGGAGACTTAGCCGTGTAACGACACGTTAGCTGTCGACCTAAGACAAACGTTTCACCGGTTAGGTTTCATTTCCGATTTTAACAACTATAGCATTGCCGTATTAGAAGGGGTAGATTACAACTATGGAAATGTATTTCACGGCATCAGATAAGGATGTAGTCGATTCACTAGTGCACTAAAACTGACGTTATAGTTTGTGGTAAATTTGCATATATAAGACAATACAAATGAGTACGGTGGCACCAAAATTGGCACTTTTACATCACAAAAGTGTTTGGGTTTCAGGACTACCGAGGAGATGTTACTGCACTTGGTCCTGTGAGGCAGTGGTGCCTTAATACAATGTAATATTGAGAAGTTTTAATAATAACAACAATAGTAAATAATTACTTTACTGTACAACTTTCAGGCATGTATTCTGCAATAGGCGATCAATTCGGCAGTGTAAGTGAGTAATACTGTGGATTAGGTTTGGCACCAATAACCGATAGGTAATAACGGACAATGCGGTTACAGTTCACAAAGTTGCGGGCATGCACAATGTGAAGCAAGAAGTACACATACAGTAGAACACTGTGACGGTGAGCATCGAAAACCTTTTGCGTGATGTTCGATGCTACGCCTGAAAATATACTTCAAATTTGACTAACACTGGGATAAGCGATTAGTAAATCTGGGTGGCAGAGAACAAGTGCTGAAGTAAATCGTAGAGATTTGGGAATTGAGAACCAAAAACTCTAGGCGACGAATGAAAACTACAGTGGAGTGTTAATTCATTGACGGCTCCAAACTGTCCAGGAAATGAAATTCCCGAGCATTCTCCAATATATGCAGGATTTCCCGTGTCAGCGCCAGGCGGAATATTTTCTCATGTCAAATCGATTCGTGATTAATAAAAAAGGCACATTTATAGGCGATAAATGTTGGAACGTAAAACTACGATATAAGTCATGACGGATAATTTTTGTCTACTTTTTAAATGTTAGTAGTTACAGCTATTAAAAGGGCTTGCAGGCTAACCACTAGAAGAATCACTGGGTTCATGAAATTCTGTTGCTCAAAGAGAGTTGTGGAAGTAGGCCACTTTCAAACAAATCACAGGCACCCAAGAGAGGATTTAACTATTTCCTGTGAAGTATTCCACACCTTCGTCTTTCGCTGATACTCCTCCCACTAAACAGAGGTGATCATCTGATGGGTCACTAGCTGGAAGTCGGTTCTGGAAGAGAAAGAAAATTTTTAGGACGGAAATGTCTTACACGTGAGGCATAGCTACGTAGCTAGTTTGTACTTGATCTTAATCAGCAGCACTCAATAATGCTGACAGTTGCATTCCCATAGACCTTCCAATCAGTCCCTTTCGAGAAGAAGCATCAGACTTGCGTTTTGCTCTCATTGGAGCTCATCAGTAGTGCATATCCTTGCCACTGCCGGGACTAGAACCACGGCCGCGCTTTCATGAGGCAACCGTGTTCACCACTGCGCCATTGACCTCACATTGGGCAACATCGAATTATCACATGTGAACCCTCAACCACTCTGGCTTGTGAGTAATGATCATGTTGCCCGATCGTCTCGAAATGGAGACACAGTTACTGTCTGTCAACTCCAATCGATGACCCATCGACTAGGACTTCTCTCCAAGTTGAAATCACAGAAATCGTCAACTTGTTGAGCGGTATTCGATTACTGATGGATAGTAGGAGATTTTGATTTTCATATAGATTGAACATTACCCACAATTGATCGCAGCTGTCGCATTCCCATAGACATTCCACGCGGCCGATTTCGAAAAGAAGAGCTAGACTCGAGTTTCGCTCTCATTAGAGCTCATCAGTAGTGCATATCATCGCCACTGCCTGGACTTAAACCACGGCCGCGCTTTCATGAGGCGACCGTGTTTACAACTGCGCCATTGACCTCACATTGGACACGACCGAAGTATCATCGCACGTGAACGCTCAACCACTTTGGCTTGGGAGTAATGATCGGGTTCCCCGATCGTCTCCAGAGGAGACACAGTTACTGTCCTGTTAACTTCGCCAGATTATCCTTCGACTAGAACTTTTCTTCAAGTAGAAGTAACATATCATGAACATGTTGAATGGTATTCTCATTACCTCTGAATGGTAGAGGATTTTGATCTTCACATAGATTGATCGTCAGCCACAACTGACGGCAGCTGTCACATTTCCATAGACAATGCGAACGATACTCTTCGAAAGAAGCACTGGATTGAAAATTCCACGGGAATGTGACAGCTGCATCAATTGTGGTGACGTTCTTTCCATATGAAGATCATCATCCCCTACGACTCGTCAGTAGTTTATTCATTCTCCTTGACGAATCACACTGTAGTTGGGTGCTCTGGCCAGACCAATGTTTTCACTAAAGTGGCCGGATGGGGGATACTACCAATGCTTTCATGAAGTTGATGAGTTTTCAAGATTTGAAAACTTCAATAGAACTGATATCAGATAAATATCTAACAATCAGTCTGTTTTAACTACTAATTCCCACTTTGCTAGAGCCGTTATCAAAACATGAATGAGCATCAGTAAGTCTCCATTCATCACAGCTACCTTGAACGAGTTCTGTAGACAGATGTCAACACTCCGAACCCTATGCCGAGTATACATGTTCTAAACCCGGCATTTTACATCATTCTGATGGATTTGTATCTAATACCAACTACAAAGCCCATCATAATTATATCACTTATACATGTTTTAATAGTATCTCATGGTGTTTGGAACCAGCGTTTTTCACAGCTAACGCGGACAAATTAGAGTTATTTAGCCTTTGTCCGGAATATTGTGAATTGTGTCTCACCGTAGTGGAATGAAGGCAGGTTCAGACGTAGATTCACAGACCATGTCAAAGTTGTTCTAGATGACACTACACACCGTGACCACATATCAAATTGCAATTTACACTCTCAATCGCCCATTTCCGGTGCATGATAAGAAGTTTAGGTTACGCTTTTGAAAGACACCGTCTAACAGTTCAACGCCGTTCCGTTTATATAACATTGATCAAATTCAATGTTACCAACACAATAACGGACCGAATTATTCTAAGTGACCGCCCAACCACTTTCGCTGTTGAGTAACTATCAAGTTGCCCGATCGTCACAATAGGTGACACAGTAATTGTCCTGTTAACTCCAATCGATAACTCCGCGCTTAGGATTTCCGGGACAGATGGAAATCTCCGATCTCATTAGATCTGCTAGACGGTATTTTAGATATTTTAATGGTTAAGCCTTAAACATGTGATAATTCGACAGTGCCCAATGTGAGGTCAATGGCGCACTGGTCTACACGGTTGCCTCATGGAAGCATGGCCGGTGTTCTATTGCCGGCAGTGGCGATGATATGCACTACTGACGAGCTCTAATGAGAACGAAACTCGAGTTTAGTGTTTCTTTTCGAAAGGAGCTTACTGGAAAGCATTTGTGAATGCGACAGCTGCGATCAATTGTGGGTGAGTTCTGACTCGAAAGAGTACATCTGTTCGAACTATAAAACAAACCAACAATAAACGACAGATGACCGACCTGGTAATCTTCGGCGGAATTACGGATCACAGAGTGATCTCACAAAAACATGGCCTGCTGTTTTCCATGTTTGCTCATGGTTTATTTTCTATGGGGAGTTTTGTGATGATGTAGCCTACCGTTTCGAATATGGTTTGTTGGTTCATCGACATAAACATTTGTTTTCGATTCGAGTCCAGAAGTGAAACGAAAATGCCTTATAAGTTTATCGTACACGGTATTTTCATTTGGTACCTCTTCATTCCGGTCAATCAGCGGTCTATACAAATGTGTGTAAAAAGTAATCGTTGATACATTTCAGTGTTGTTGTATTTGGGTTACTTGATGACATCGCACATTTCTTGTTGATTTTATAATATTACAAATATTTCCCTTGTGCTAAGAATCTTCATTCGTTCTACACTCTCTATTCGATGTTGCTTTTCCACTCAGTATGTTGTTCAACAAATTGCTCATAGACTTGGTACACTGATAAACCTCTAAGTGTTTTTGTGATTGCCTCACTACAATCAACCAAATAGTATCTGGTGATAGTCACCCACTTCCAAGTCGATCTTCTGATAATAATTGACCAACCTCTGGACTTTTACGAAACCATAAAGCGTAGTTTCACGTCGAGCCGCGTACTAAAGTACAGAGACATCTTTGACACGGACAAGCTAACTGTCATCAACTGGTGTGTTATTAGCGTAGTCAAGGTGAAATTAGCAGGATAATGAATACGTCTTCACACGGGGATTGAGGAGCTTTTCAATCGTCTGCAATTGACCAATCAACAGACTTTTAGATAATTTCTGAAGTTCACATAATGGCTTTTCCACCGGTGGCGCCTGATTCCTGTCGGTGTGCATCCGCATGTGCAATTTGTGAACAAACACATCGTTTACCAAATACCACACTGAAACTGCTTAATCTTCTCTGATGCCCTAGTATTTTAAAAATCAGATCAGTTCCTTTTGTTGGAAGCTTGCCAGTGAATCTTTCATCAGGCTGTTCAATTAGATTTCGGAACTATTTTAAGATTTCCGTCGAACCATTATGAAAAGCATACATTTTTTGGTAAAATTGGCCTATGTACCACAGTGATTCTACGTTTACCAAATTGTACAATTAAAATCCTTATCGAGGTTGAGATATTTAACAAAATGTCGTAATATGGATGTGTTCTATGAAATGATATATATGTAGTGAAAATTTGTTTGAGATGTTTTTTATTACGACTATATTGCTAGGTGATTCGGGAGTCACTTCCTGCGTTCCCGAATGTTTGCAGGTTGACTTGGGCAGGCAGTTGTACACATATTTCAGGACGTCTATTCTGACTTCCTCGTCTTCAGAAGATCATATTCCTCTGACGCAGTATGCATTACTTAAGGTTCAAGACATGAGAATAGGGAACGATAGTGAAACAGACAAAACGAATGCACACAGTTTTCCCCCTGTTCTTCTGTTTTGATTGTGTTATCTGTAATTTATTTAAGTACTTCGCTTGACATCCTAGCTAACAGTAGGTTCTATCACGAAACATTTTGTAAATCTTTTTTATCTGTTGAAACTACATGTAATTTAGGTTGCCGACTCGGAAAACAAATGAAACAAACTTTAGGCTACCGCATATGGAATTGTGAGAACAAGTAATTTTCTCGAAGTCCGGTATTACATTCCATAAGTGCCGAACTAGCATCACAACTCAGTAACTCGGTTATTTTTCACGGCCTACTGAAGGGCCTATATATTCAATCTGAAGTATTAGAAAACATGTCGAGAAAGCAAAACACTGAAGTAGGAAAACATCCAAGAAGATAAACAGAGGATAGTTTCCATTTGAAATGTCATTGCGTTTATGTTGCACGACTCAATTCGAGTTACATTTATGAAATAGTGTGCAAAAAGCTGTTCCATTTTTTCTAACGGTAAAACAATTATGTCCGAATCTTCTAATAGATGCGGTTTAGGTTCGGGAGTTTAAATATGTTTAGATTGAAGTCATCTATTCAGATGTCATGTAGATTAGTGAACAGTATGTGAAATTTCCTTGATTAACAGTGGTAGAACTGCCAGATACAAAATCTCCTACGTTGGCTACAGTGCGGGGGGTGGGGGTCAACAGACAGTGGTTAACCGCGGGTCAGATTAGTTCATTTTAGATTCGAGCAGTGTGATGACATTAAACTTAATCTATCATAAGCAGTCACTATAACAGTGCAGAAGTTGAACGATGAAGACTGACTAGTTTTTCCGGTAAGTTTGACTGTGGACAGCGTATCATCTTTCCATCTGTATTTTGACTATTTGGTTATTTACAAACCAACTGTGTTTTAAGTGACAGCTGTAATTAATTAAGTCTTGTTAACTTTTGATTTTAATGTACTGAAATCCAAAGAGAACAAACACGAGCTAGATCGAAAATAAATCGACACTGTAACTTTAACTGAGACGGACTAAATGGAGAAAAGTATGCATGTAAAAAACTGCAACGTTTACTTCACCAAACGCTCAGGTTGCGATATAATCAGGTACCCTTTATTGTTGCATTCGTGAAATTCATTGATATGGCGCTAACTGACAAAAACTATGTAGATGAAATGAATGAAGTTAAAATTCAACTTACTTTGTCATTTGAGTTGTTCTTTGTATGTTCAGACTGATCGGTAAAATGTTTGATTGTGTGATTATTGTATTCGCGTTGCAACTTACGCATATTCTGAGTGCCAGTAGAAAGATAAATCTGTTTACTGGAACAAAATCAAAACAACAGAACGTCCTGTATGCCGAAATATATTCAAAATACTCTTAGATCACGATGTAAGATCTGTAGAAGTACACTGATTTGCTGTTACCCGAGATAGTTGAAACCCGTTTTTGCACGTCTAGAAATTAACACCGAACTGGCACAAAGAATGTCCGGAAAGGATCATCCAAAGCACAGCATTGATTTCATGAATAAACATAAATAGAACACCTAACAGCTTTTAGATATAACATATGAAACCTTGTGGTGACAGATACCTATTCGTATTGCACATCAGTAAAGCTAGACAATCTGCGCGATCGTTACTTCAGTGGTTCAACCCAAGTTGACTGAATGCTCAGCTGGTTCATTTCTTGAGAGCACTTGATATAAATCCACAGACTGTACAGCTTACAGCTATCCGACCTCGCGGCATTTTTCAGAAATATATAACCATGTTATTGCTTACATAACACTATCAGATAAGGTTAGTTCAATTAGAACTGGTGAAATGATGCAGTTGTTTGATGTTTTCTTTTGGATCGGGCAGGAGATGAAAAGATTTTCGGTAACCTCTGCGATACAGTCAGTATAGTGCGGATAGTCCAAAAATGTGACTACGGATCACAGTTATTGTTGGACATGAGTTCCTGAAGACCAACGATTTTAGTCAGTTATTCAACCAATGCCAGGTAACCCTATCGTTCTGTTGATGACGCCAACATCCTGAGACCCCGGCCACTTATGAACCAGGGGAAAACAACTAACAACAATCCAGATCTCCCGTTACGAATAAGCAACTCCATTATGAATATTTGTGCATACGCGTAGGTATGTGACTCCTCTGGATCGAGACGTTATTCCTAAATATGGAATTTACATCAGTAAATATATTGTGGTAACCATGAAGACGTCTGCCACTTGAATATTAATCTGTCGCCATATCCAACCTCGTACAGTCAGTTACAAGCTGACAAGGCCAGGACTAGAGGTGTTTTTGGACGTCTTATAAATCATATGTGGAAGAACCCAAGCCTGGAATTCAGAATGAAAATTTTATCTATCACACACTGGTGTTGACCAGGCCGTTGTATAGCAGCAAAGCAAGGGTATGATGTTGACGAAGTTTTTGATGTCTGGACGCTATACGATGTGAAATAGAAACTGCCTGCCACATTATAAGAAACTTTATGGAGCAAAATTTGATATAATTTTCCATTTCCGCTTTATCAGAACTATCAACGCAGACTGACAGTTTCAATGATTTTCAAGTTTTTTTTCATTGCATTGCTTTTCTTGGATTCACATGAACGTTACCAAGTAAATTCCGTTGCTGTTGAAGTAGATATGGATAATTCAGGTAGCTGTATATGTAAACACAACTCAGATATATTGCTGTAAAATGATGTAAAATATAAATTTCATGTATCTGCAGATTCCTAAATTATTAGTTGATGGCAGTGAAAAGCTTTAAAATGTTGGGTCTAAACGTGAAAATCACCAGTTTTAAGCTGTTTTAAACAACCTTTCTGGAAAGGATTTCACATTGCCCGCATCATCCCAGCGCGGTCGTATTGCTGAAGGTTAGTCCACTTAACACTACACCTTGCGTGGGCTGTTTACAAAAACAACCGAACTAAATCCAATCAGAAACCGTGGAGTAGTGTGCACGTGTTCACTTAGTTGATTTCGGCCTTTGTTATAGTTGGCAGTTAATTTAATAGGTTATATTGACTTTTTCTCTTGCCACCCATTCTGAATAGTGTGGACAGAAGAATTTCACTTGTAATGTGTGAAACACCGTTCCACTTTGCTAAGATTAAACTGTTAAGTAAAATGTATGTCAAAGAGCTTCAGTGTTACGAAAGTAATCGCGTCTAAAAAGTTTGTATTAAGTGCGGAAAAACGAACGGATTTCGCGGAGGTGATAATTTTAGGACTAGAAACCACAGTTTGGTTGGGATAGCTAACTTGTGTGTTACTTACGACGGGAACTGCATTCTGCCAAAGGGGAACCCAACATGCTCGAAAGAGTATGAAAGCAATTGGATTATTACATATACATTAGTGTGAGGGGCTGAGGGTGTCGTAAAACGTTCCGAGTGTTGTCTGTAATGAACATATTATGTGAAAAAGGAAAGTGACCAATAACTCACTAAACTGTCGTAGAATATGAATGTTATGTAATTTACTGTTGCTGCAGATATTGCAAAGCGTTCATCCTGATATGGACAGGTTGCACTAGAAGGCTCGCCAATAACCACCTGACAGTCAATCAAAATGGTCATGAAGCTCCCTCTCAGATGACTAATAGTAGTACCGGTCAGCACTTTCCATTCTTTAGAAGACGATAAATTATTGGCTGTTATCGCGTATTCATAGTGTGGTTTAGACCAGTAATAATCGCGGCAGGTTAGGTTGTTGTGGAACGTTTTTGAATAGACTCATTTATGTGACTTTTCTTCAAGCTGGATAAGGTTTACTGTATGTGTGCACAGATCACTGTATTCGACAGTGATAAAAAGCAGACTAGAGAAGTATGATCCATTTATACCAATGTTTACTTTCAATATAGCGTATATCATGGGGATTCGAAATATAATAAACGGAAAAGAGGCGATAAAAGAAGGAACTACTGACTTGTAAACATTTAAGCATAAGACGGGCGGCCATAAGTAAGCACCACTCTGGAACTTTCAGGAGAATCTACCTGCTTATAGGCTGCAATAACAATTTGTCTCCGGTTAAAGTCGTTCACTGATAAACATTTCGCGACCTATTCAGACATAATTCACCACATCGGATGGGCTATGGCACTGAAGGAGTATTGTTCGTACTTCACGCGACTCATCGGATATGGCGAGTTTGGAAAGTAATATTAGAAACCTCGATTCAGACATATTGTGGAGAGACTTGTCCTGAACGACGCAACAACCGACTTGACAGTCTACAGGTCGAAATGAGGTTGTCGCTGATGTCATCAGTCCATGAAGAATTAAATAAGCTGAAACAAACTTTCCAGGTCAGAAGATGAACGAGGCGTTCGAACACGTTTAGTTGATTTAAACTACACTCTGTCTGTGTCAGCTACGTATTCATCTGAAAGTGTGAATTGCTTGATCTTATATTCTTACGTGTACAAATTTACAATTTTGACCTAGTAAGCAGCAGGAAAAACGGAATAACTCCGTCGTCAAAATTTCACATGCAAGTAAATGTGCAGAAAATATTGAGTTAAGCGTTTTATGTGTAAGAAACGCTGTTGTTTGTTAGGAAGCGTTCAGAGGTTGTGGTTTAAATTTGTATGCATTGTACTTGATGACCTCAGGAAGATATTAAAACGAATGTGAAATCAAATAAACAGCACCTCCTGCAAAGACCAAAACTGTCTGCATTGTGTTGGTACTTCTTCTGGCGAATCGAGGATTTCAAGTACATATTACCCAGCTGTTATACATTGCCGTGAATCTGGTAACATCACTTTCTCGGAATCTACACATGTGCTGATGAAAACTATTAGAAAATAATAAACAACCGTTTTGTTAATGTGTCAAAACATTAATGCCATTAACTTACCAAGACCACTGTGAAGGCATCCTACTGAGATGAAGAAACCATTAACAACTGCTGTAAAAACTATAGGTGAAAAGATAAAGCGAGGAGAGAGATTACATACTCCGGTATTACTGCAGTGCAACCATGAGACTGTATACGGACTAGGATGCCTGTGGACTCATCCGTTTTAAGAGTGATACCAACGAAAATAACTTCAATCCTGAAACTCTCAACTTCACGTTATTGTAACCACCATTCTGTTCGGACTCAACAGCAACAAAAACAATGATAATGTAAGCAAGAAAGTGTTGTCTAGGAATTCCTTAAAATAAATCAGTTTTAGCTGATTCTCTTTTCTTTCTAGTCGAAATATCTGTAGTTTTATACTGAAACCGATTCAACATTTTTTGGCACCGTATTCCGAAGACGAGAGTTATGATATTTCACTAAATGGTCGCGCTTTAAGGGGAACATATGACAGTCACAAAGGTTACATCAGTTACGTCAGCGACGTCAGTTTGATGTGTTTTTTGAAGAAAACTATTCCTGAGTCGTGCATAAGTCAGATTCCTCGATCAGCTGTACTTCGGATTTCAGCCTTGTGAAGGTTGCATACCAACTAAACTGTGCAATGTAGGAACGCACTCCTGGTTTTGTATGATAAGAGTTTTGCTATGATTCTTCCTGGATGAGGGCAAATCTATTGCATACCACAACAACTGTTGTCCTAGTCTGGTCCCAAAAAGTTAGCTTTTCGATAAAGATAACTAGTGCGACATAAGTAGGATTCTTTCTAACGTTGAAAGGGAATGTTCCGTTTGGAAGGTTTATTCCTCAAAACAGCCAAAACTTTCTGATATTAATCCAAAGAAGAGTAGAAGCCATATTAGCACACAAACTAAAGGTGGGTATCATTGAAAATGGCACCAGTCACAAGTTGAGCTAGCTTGGTCTCAACAACTTCCCGCTGGAATATATGGATAATCGCTAAGGTAAATAACCAGACATGTAGTGTGCAAGCGCGTGGCTATCATGTAACAAGAACTGTTACCTATGTGTTTGAATGGATGAAGTCTGTGCGGGCAATGCCAGCCGTTGCACGCGAAGCTCACGCTGCGATTGTGTATTCAAACCTCAGAAAGGTATTTGATTAGCGATATATTAGGAGGACATTGCTACTGAACAACAAAGTGTCATGCAATTTTTGAAGCACCGACGGCCGCTTCGTTGAAAAGGACAACTGATATTGCATTGGAAATAATACAAAGTTATTTTTAATCCGATCTCACTTTACATAATTTTTATGTGCAATATTTTCAACTGGTTATGCTCTCGATATTTACCTATCAGTAGGGCAACATATTATTATGTATTGTTTTTAGTGTTTAAGCGAAATCAATCTGCCATTCTCCTCGCAAGTTCACTCAATGTTTACTTAAACCGAATGCGAATTACCTGGCTTAGTTCCGTTAAACAATGAAGTGCCTTTCGTAACTTTAAATATCACAGAGTAAACTTGATTTATGTGTCTATTAAAATGCAGGGTTTGACAGTAAATGAAAAACGACCGAAGTATGTATCAGTTCGTCAGAAATTGTTCAACATTTTTTACGAGCTTAAATATTTTTGCGTCAGCTATATCCATTTTTATTCATCTTATATACCACGTTGTAAAGGTTTACGAACGACTACCAGAATTGGCAGAACAAAACAATAATATAAATTGAACAGATTTTATCGACGTATCTTGGTTTAGCAAAGATGTTTTCTAATCCAAATAGTCCAATGAGTTGGAGCATGATATCAAGTCCGTATGTCCAATTTCTTGGCTGCTTGTAATTAGGCCCCACCCTATTTCCGTAGGCCAAGGTAAAACGTTACAACTAGTACGTGTTTTCATTACGTTTTGTACGAGTGTATATAAATAAACCTAAATGTATACCAGAGGGTTTTCTGCCACAACAGAATTTCCCTACTTGTTACTTGTTTCCCCTCAAGCGTCAAACAATAATGTTGAACGTCCAGCCTTCTGCCAACCAATGAAAATTGCTTGGATTGAATTGATTGATTTTGTCGTTTATTAGAAGCATAGTTATTCGGTGTCTGCTGTCGGTGCCTCATATTGTAGGAATGATGGCTGATCAAGTTGAATGTGTGCTGTCCTACTGAGCGCACTGTTTGTTTGTTTTTTCGAGTTCATCGTCGAAAAAGATTTCCCCTTATGCTTTTCATTAAAAGAATGTTGTTTCGTTTATGTAACGCGATTTCACAAATATAGTTCAAGTATCTCTTGTTTACTGTCGGTTTACAGTGTGCACACACTCTTTATCTGATCAAAATCGCATTCTTATTTCAAATCATCTTAAGTTTTCAACGGCCTGCATCCTTAAGTACGGCGAGAAATGAATTCGCGTTATTCGTTTAACTTTCTGTCATCATTAACGTTATGTTTTGATTTCTATACAAAACCCACTCTACTTTTCATACTCTAAGCAACTCAACTGAATCAATGGTGTTTATTTGCACGTTGTGCGTGGCTTTCCGCCAAACCAACAGAGATGTCTTAATGTTATGTGATTTATACATTTATTCTTTTCTGCACCCGAACTCATATTGCTTACTGGGTATTTTTGGCTAATCGTGACGACGACTCACAGTGGCAACAACAGCACTTATCAAGTGGTTGCCAGATAACTCAGCAGTTGGATAGTTAAATGAGTCTCGCTGGCCTCTAGGGTCATTTGCCTTTCCTTATTGGCCTATCAGACCGGTTTACTCATTCAACGAGCGCGTTTCTGCTAGCTAAACTAACCTCATCTGTAAAGGGTATTTTGTTCTTGCATGTCGTTCATCTTAACCATTGACCCTGTTTTCGGTTTTACTTTCACACTGCCTTGAACTACGTCAGCTACACTGTTTGTGTTGAACTGCTACCACGCATTGTTTAGCCTACTGGTTCTATGTAGTTGAGGTTTCTACGAGTAATCATAATTGGATACTGTATCAAACACTACCTCCGTCTTCGCGTTCAACCTTGTACACCTGAATGGATTGACCGGGTAGCGTTATTTAAAGTAGTCAGCCTTAACCATTCATTCCGTAGACGTTGGATCATTGATCACACTTGACAGGTGAAACATGGTTCTACGGACTAGATTTTACTGACCGATTCCAATGTTATCCAAAATCAACACTGAGTTTCTGTGTCTCTCCTATAAGTTTTCTTGGGTGAGGTAAAGTTAACTTATTGTTCTGTGGCTGTGAAGCTTGCATTGGTGAGTTATTGCCAAGCTTCAAGCTAGTGTCTATCATCCTCCTAGACTCAGTCATCCGATTGGCATAGTTTAAACAAAAGTCTGATACGGGTCGGTCTGACGAATGGTCGAATAATTGATATACTTGTATATGCTACAGGTGCAGAACTCGGAAGGTTCCTTTGCTGTTCCTACCACATTGACATGCAGTACTTCAGTAGATGGGCTGGACAAAGTTCATCAGGTTTTCCGTGCGGAATAGAATAATGTCTTTTGACTGGGAAGGTAAGTGAAACTATTTGAAATACAGCTGTTTTTCTACATCGGATGTTGTTCTGTCCCGTTCTGTCAAACGTTTACTAATTTAGCTAAACGGTACATATTTCACCTAGTTGAATAAGCCTGATGAGATTTACCACTGAATACTATTCGTACAGTTGATGTATGTCATATATCTGAAACACCAAGTCCCCTCCAACCATCTTAACGGAACAGAAATATGACATACTGCGATGTGATAACATTGTTTGAAGCAAACTATATGACAAATAAGAAAACTGAACCCATGCTAATGGCTCAAAAAAAGTAGGCTTTCCTATTCGTGCTATTCAAAGATCATCACCAAGCCAAGGGCGTAAATCGTAAACTAAAATATGCTCCGACGGTCGGGTTAACGGGAGTATCATCCAAACCCAAAAACCGTCAGAAAATACGATCGAAAAGATTGGAATGTATACGGTACTGTTCAATGAGGTTACAATAAAAGTACTATCTCATCTTGAGTGTGAATCAACCGGGTACACAAAATTATCCAGCAATAACGTTCAAAATGGGGCAGCGAAGCACGCGTTCACGAACATTCACCAGTCTACAGGAAATGACCTCGTTAAAACAATTGAGTACAGATGAAGATAAGGAGGTGTCAAACAATACTTGGAGAGAAGTTTTAACGTGTAAAAAATGATAGGTATGAAAGGGAGTAAACATTTTTTATGCAATAATGGTACGGAATTCGTCATAATCGTTTACTGCCTACAGCAATAACAAATAAAGAAAAATTGAGGAACAGATTTCTACAAACAAGCCAAACATACCTCAACCGATTCACCGTTCCTCATCATACCAGACAAAAGACGACAAACGTGTCAGACGAAATTCAACAGAGCCAACAGTATTGTAAATATGTTGAAAATCTAAGCGTTGAAAATACTTGGTTACAAATTAGCGGTTACGAACTAGATCTCAGTTATCCCGGAACCTTACTGTCGAATTAACTAACTGACCAAATACCATTTGAGATAGAACTTTCAAAGTTCAAAAAATTTTCAGCAATCTTTCAAGTCGCATAGTCCCACTTGAGATTAACCCCACTGTTGCGATGTAATAACTCCAGTTTGCAGTTTGATACTGTGAAGAGGATCTTGAAGAATTTGCCGGAACAGAAATTACTGTCCAACAGTAGTTTCTTGAAAACTGTCAGTTGTCAGTATCTGGTCGTCAACACTGTCTGGATCGTTTGCCATCTCACTCGGTTTAGCGTTTACCCATGTTTCTTATGAACCACAGTAAATCCTCCATTATTGCGTCTGAGATGTAACCCGACATGAATGGAAAGAGGGCGTTGCCTTGATTGTTATTGGTTGTGGCAGCTAAGCAACCAGCCATCGACTCTGTGAAGTGTGAAACCCTCAGTCTGCGAGAGGGACCGGACCCACAATAGTCAATTCCTTGGTAGAGGAAACCAGGTTTAACTGTCCAACTCCCAGTGGGCGCTAGTCAGCTGCAAACTTGACTGAGATTGTTCCGTGTGACAGACGTCCGATTGGCATCATTCGTCCACGACCTAACCAGCTAAATATGTGCAAACGGAAAGAGTGAAAGGAAGGACCAGACCAGCGCTCACTACCACTCCTAACACCTTCCGTTACCCACTCATTCGTGCTATCTAATGCAAGCGATCATACGCAGACTTTGATGGCCAAGTACCTGAAAGCGATTCATGTCCTCTATCCTGAACGGCCAGGTCTTTTGGCCGTAAAGCAGTCCAGTTAATCGCCTTAAGGAAGTGTCTCTGAGTCGCCATAGGTACCGCGGATCGGCGAATACTAGACAAACGTTTCATTCCTTACACCTTCGCCTTCAGACCTGATTTCAAACTGTCTACACGTGGTCAACTGGGTCAGTTGTTTCTGACTATTTTCTCAAACACGAGAATTGCAATCAAGTGCTCTGAGCAAAAAGTTTGACTTCTACTGGCCAAACAAGTTGAACCAACTGAGTCAAGGCCTCAACAACGCTTCCTCCTCTCTGTTGAAGGGTACCTACACCTGGTCATCTGATTCTGCTGCTCCACTGTGTTTGGAAACCGAACTGCAGACCTCACTTTTGGTGGGTTGATCGAAATGCACCGACCAGGGTGGTACGCTGCAAATTTGGGGCGGCAATGCAGTAGAATCGCCTGGCGCACTTACATTCTGTACTTAATATGGATGAGTGTGCAGTTTGCTTGAACGACAGTTTCACTGACAGACAGACGCCTTGGACCAGCAGTTCGAATAAGCTTGAAGAGTCTGCAGTGTTGTCTGAAGTAAAGTCGGTTTCCATTTCCTCGCGTTTTCTTTCAACCAAGCTTCGTTGTCCGCAATCAAGCTGTGTCTCAGCTTTCCACGGATATCTCTCCTAAACTTGTTATGAGAACCACAATGAAGAATATTTCGCATGGCATATAACAATTCTGCAGATTTCTCTGAGATCCAATATGTGTTTAGCCTACAAACTGCCGTGCACGTGCTGTTGTAACTCTACAGTGAACCTTGCTCACGAAATGTTATCTACTAGGGTGTTTCATGCTCGAATTCCAGGATTTGGTGGCATGTCGAAGATTTTGTGTATTGGGTTGTGAATCAATGTATGTTGTGCTACAAAGGCTAAATATCTGCTACTTTTTTCAAGGGAGGTTTAGGCTGTTGATGTATGTGATCAACACACTATGGAAATAATCGTACCTTCGTAACTGACGTAGATTACAACATAATAACCAGAAGGAGGAAACTGTTGACCACAATAGTGTTCATACGCGTATTGTGCTTCAAAAATGTTGGAAGCACAGGATCGAGTTAGTGCGGTATGAAACTGCAGTGTTGTTGTGGGCCTCATGTCCATCGGGTTCGTTGCCTGCTGTGTTGCTGAAGTGTTCGAGGCTATGAAGTTCGTATTGACTCAAGCAAGCCCGAGCTTAGTCATGTGCGTTTGTGTGTGTGTGTGTGTGAACTGTCACAACATAGCCCAAGGAAAGAGTAGGTAGAAGATCACAGACACCCAAGTTTCTGAAAAGAGGAACAGATTAGTTGCCAATCGACCATGGTCTTGGTCGATGTAATCATTAACAAAAACAGGACGGATATGCTGATATGACCTACCTGAGCCTAGCCTACTCGTTGTCTCTTCGTCGACGGTGCACTATGAGAACGTTGGTGTATTGAATGATGAATTGTCTCTGATCTTTTCTTAGTTCCACTTGGAGTTTTGTTTTTCAACTTCATCCCCTCTGGAATGCACTAGCATGTACTCGTATACTGAAATGCTTCATGTCTTACATTTCACACATCTTTCTCCCTGGTATAAATCTTGTCATTGCAGTCTCTCTCACTGTTTATTTTCTGAGAGATAAGAGTTTCCTTTTCCTGCTAGCCATTCACTTGGCTAACCAGCATTGACCGGCAGGATACAAAGACCCATTCACACACCTACTGGTCTTATTCCTTTGGGTTTACACCGGATACGTGGTGTGTGAGTGGAACCGCAAGTGGTGCAGCGCAAGCCACTTGCGGTGATGGTTCAAAGCACATGCGCCCTTTGACTTTGGTCACTGTGACAGGCTAATCCGCTCGGGATGCCGCCAACCATGTGAACTGTCACATGCTTGTTAGTTAGCGCTTTGAGAGGCCATCAAAAGTACGTACTTGTGTGTACGTGGCATTGATAACCGCAAGGTTGACGGAAAATGCTCACTGACAGTCGGGTGAGTGAAAATAAAGCTCACAAGACGAAGATTGGGGGGAATAGAACCACAGTTTTGGAACACAAGTTTGCCTTGGTTTGCTTAGATGTCGATCTGTGTGAATTTTAACGTTGGTAATGAGATACGTCAGTCGGTCAGGAAGTTGTGACGTGAGGTCGTCTAACCAGTTGTAATGTGGGATAATGACTGATAATGAGCACACTTAATTTCGGCCATTTTAATTTACATAGGGAATTTAAACTTCAAAATTACCGTCACCTACATTTTGGTCACACAAAGAGGTGACGCTCATATGTGTGCTAGTATTCAGGCTAGCGGATGGAGAATCGAATGCATTTTCCTGATTTATTTCTAACTTCGTGAGGTTGGTGTCATTCTGCCTTACTTCGGAGTATCCATGCTTTCTTCTTTCCAGCCCAGTTGTTGACGCGCTCTTTGGTGGCGTAATGATGATGTTGGGATGAGTCCCCGGCAATGTGTGCTGATTTTAGACGGTCCAGTGAGGTGGATTTTGTGTAATCACCTTTCTATATGGTAGAATATCAGAATCGTCAGGAATGGACGATCGTAAGAGGGTGGAGGTGTTTAGATGGGGTTGTTTCCAACAAAAACGTGCGTAAAAGATATCATGTCCGGAATGGAAACGATCGCCGTGTTTAGCGTCGCGTATCAGGAGATTTGACTTTGCTCACGGTACTACTGAAAAGCCAAACGTAGCTTGAAAGAATCGTGTATTTAGCTGTTCTAAATGAGTAAACGTATTTGCTAGACAGATAGAGTTCGATAGGAGAGTAACTGATATTCTGCTTTTAATTTGAACATAATTTCAGAGCTATCGATATTGCTGATTTTCATCTTTTTACTGGATTTGAAACAACACCGCTTGATTGACGCTGTTCCCAATCGAGTGGCAAACGATTTTCACGTCTATGATTCGGCGCTCGGCCGAGTTCGCAACACAATACCTACAAGAGTAATGTAATCAAATTTGAAACAGTTCTCACGCGACCCCAATCTCATAAGAGGACGTTCTAACAAAAAGTTACGTTACGTTTTCACTAACGATCCACCAGCGAAGCCCCGCTCAAGATGTTCGTTTGAAATGAACAAAAGGTGCATTTAGGCATGCCTCGTTGCTGTACGCATCTCTTAAGAATGAGAACAGTGGAAGACGATTTGACGAATATCGTCAATTATACACAGTGAAAGTGTGGAAGCAATATTCACTGGCTCATATAAAGAATTTGGCCGCAACCCTTCATGGTTAACGAATATTCCCCATGAAAATATATTGACCACCCCCATCGTAACCTTCCAGCCGGATATAACACTAAGAACCGCCATCACAAACCCATTCAACTGTACTGGGTTAACATTCCACTTGCGAAACGCGGCTCAAGCGCTTCAACATTTGCAAATACAAGGGAGCTGGAACTCACTGAAACACAGCGTAGTCGCTCACAATTGCCACCTTATTGAAACCTGGAGCTTGGTAGATTATAGTTTACAAAGTTTAGTATATTAGACGCGCAACACTCAAAATGTTGTGTGATTCCAAGCGTTTACTGATGTATTTCAGAGTATTCTACGTTATTACGTGATATGAACAAAAATCGGAGGTTTCCTATTCACGTTTGTGTGTAGAACAAGGCAAAAGGACCACCGAAAATTTGGAGTATTTTGTGCTTATCATTCTTAGAGGCTGTACATTTATGAAATAAAAAATTAACCATATGAGATGAAAAATCCTTAGTGTTTTAACTAAAATGATGGGTAACTAAATTATTATTGGCTCCATGTTGATTAAAATAACAGATTAGATGTACCTGGTCCATTGATTGGAAAATTGTGCGGAGTGGCCAAAAGCACACGACCATACAAATAACATTCCATCACCCTATGAACAATGAAAGAGAGGTGATATATAATTTGCATCAGCTTAGACCACAAAGGAAAAAGCATAGGAATGTTTTCTGTCAACAGGACCTGAAGTCACCCGATGGTCAGGTGAGTTGATGGAGTACATTGACACGTACCGTACCATCTTGTCTCGATTTATTCCGACGTTGGATTTTGTTTGCAATCATGTGATTACAAATGTGGTTGTATTACTATATTTGTAAAGGGCAGTTTAGATTAACTCAATGCTTCCTTCGTCATCACATAAGAGTATCATCACAAACGGGAAGAATTATTTAAACGCAGCTGAACTCCGAGATTAGGCTCATGATAATTCTCAATGTGCATCCGCAAAATAACGATGAGGAAATTTAAAACAATCATCTCGAAATTCATTGTACAGCTGTATGACCATATAGCATATACATTTAATTTTCATAAATGAGATGATGTCTGTGAAATTTGTCACCATAATACACCGAAACAGAGCGTATTGAATATGCATCGGAAAAACATCTTAGAAAAATCTTATCCATAGACTAGTCGAAAAACACTAGTTTGAGTTAGACAGTATAAATTAAGAACATATCCACGAAGCCATAGTTGTCCCATATATACGACGACTGAAGAGCGGACTCGATAAGCGTATATCCAGTTCACATTTCTACAACATTCTGACACTAGCAACGCTTGTTTTGTTACCTAAGGCGCGATCTTATTTCTGCTTGCCTACCGCATTCCCAGTTCACATTCTAGACAGTCCGTGATATTTTTGTGCATCACATTGGTTTTGTGACTAATCCAAATCCACGTGACTACAAACAAAAAGGATGCAACGTTCCTGTTATTTCACTATCAATACTAACGGAATTTATTTTGTAACCTTCAATTGTAAATTCGAACTTTGTTAAACGCAATCTCATCCATCAGTATACTCTTATCCGTTGAGATTTTGCGCATTCTGTATGCACCATTTGCATACAAATAACATCTCTCTTCGAATACGATGAATGGACCCAGTGTTTCTTCAATATTACTGATTTGCTAATGAATTAAGTGGGCATATTAAAAGGACAGTGAATCTGTTCGTTTCAGGAGAATTTCCGGAACAAGTTGCATTCCTACTGCGACACCAATGGATGAGTAAGCGCAAAAACTGCACAATAAGAAAATTGTATGGATACAATGAGGCCCGGATGAAACAAGTTGAACTCGCACAAATGAAGGGCGTGGATATAAGATTCTACATTCCCGAATTCAACACTGATTACGCAAAATTCATCCACCAGTGTGAACACTAAAACACAGCGCCGGATGAAGCTTTCAGCGAGCTGGTTACTACTGAGCCAAATTTCTGTTCTAAGATTTATGCAGTTCTGCCACTTCCCCTCACTGATTCTTTAGGAATTTTGTCTGCGGTAAGCAGCGTTGTTCATGTTGTTGACTATGAGGAGACATATCAAAATTTTGTTATCGCTGAAAAATTGATCCCGGAATGATAAGTCAAGCAAACAACAGGATTTGTTTACTTGCTTTTTCCCAGTAGTCTGGAAATTATTCCAGAACATTAAAACATTTTACTCTGAAGATAACGTTTTTGTTGCCTCTTCAATAGCAGTGTTACAGTATCATTTTTACCCGAGAACACTATGGAACTGCAGTTAATGGTTTGTTTTTCATCTGGAAGATGTTACAAGATTTTCCAAAATTAATAGACAATACTGAGCTGCTTCATTTTATTGAGGATTTTCGTGTGCGGTCAGAAGATGTTAAGAAACAAACACACTTAACAATTGGGCCACATTTTGTGTGGCGAATTGACTTCGGTTGACAGTGATTAATGTACAGGGAACTATTTCTCTGTTGATAGTCTTCTGAAACGTAATAACTGGGAAATCAGTACGTAGAAAAATGTGAAACACACTACCAGTTAACGCTATTGAAAATTACTTGTGACCAAGGCATAAAATAATCCAAAATAATCTGTGTATTTTCGATGCAAAACTTCCCAAGACACTGGCCATGGAATCCACTTGCATCACTTGGAATATCGTTTCGGTTCACAGCTGACACAATCAGGTTTGGTTCGTGTGATCTTTCGAGTAATTCATATGAAGGATTCCAATGGATTGCAACCGCCTGATAATATTCTATATTTTATTGTGTTATACTGCACAACTACATAGACCCAAAGCTGTCAGTGTCTGTTAACTATCATCATCATGTTTAGGCGTTGCTCAGTTCACTATCCTGCGGTGCATGGACCACTACAAGATTCCTGTCAGCTAGGTTAGATTTCCAAATGACTATGTGCATCAGGGGTACGTATTCAACATGTAAACACCTAAATCTTTGCAGATTGTACCGTGATGGTAACTATTATTCTGAATTTACTGCCACATAGTTTGCACAAGTTGGGTAAATAATAACTCATGGTAAACAAAGGATAACAGAAGAATCACATGCACACATACGGGCTAATAAACATGTGAAACTGGTAGCAGTTGATCGTATGAATTCCTCCTCACACACTTGAAACGAAGCGGACGCTGAAAATTGAAAAATTATGGAGGCTTCCGACTTGCAGGTCTCAAAGTGTTTGACCAATGACTTCCTTAACATTGTCAAGTGAAACATCGCCAAATTTGGCAAATTGCCCATGGGTTTTGAAAGAATTTCGAGGTCGTGTTTGTGAATCGTGGGAATATTACCGGATACAGTACGATTAACAGCGAAGATGTTTTTCTTCGAGCTTGGCAGGATAACCTCGCATATTAGTGACATCATTCACGTACATTAAGCCAACATCGAAAACTGACTATGTCAGTTCCTTTTTCACTGGAGGGAGCTTCGATGTCAATATCATTAGTCACCTGTTTTTGTGTAGCCACTTGAAGTTGAGCATTATTTGGCTGTTAGTAACACTTTTAGAAATGCAGTTGAGAGGTGCTGCTACGGATGCTAAATTTACCAGTTCTAGATAACCTCTTCACACTGGTAATAGGATCGTGCGCAGCATGTGGGGGTGAGATACTCGTTCACAGCTGATAAGACATTCCGTCCTCTCGTGGCGGTTTTCATGTTCACGAATGACTGATATTGAAAGTTTCAATGACAAAACTATCTCACATTTCTAGTCGGGAGAAGGTAGGTGTCCGCGTTACTCATGAAGTGTTACAGCCGGTCGTTTCGGAAGAAGTTTGACGCTCTAGTGAGGATACATCTTTTGTCCTCATAAGAAGTTTAATATACTACATGTCGACATGAAACTACAGTGACGTATGCAGATTGAAACTGTATACACCAAAGCTTTTGAGTGTACTCTTAAACTTTGTTCACCTCCCCACAATTGCTTACTCGGCAGAATTCTTGGTGACAAAACTTCCAAAATAAGTGCCATATTCACCCCAAAGTTAGAACTTCGAGTAACTTGATCGCTTGACATCAGTAGGAGTGTTGCGAATAACTAGTCCTTGAAGTACACGTAAGATGACACACATTACAATAGTAAAATACGGGGTTACCGCAGCGTTTGTCACGTGCCATCTACTGAAGTGCGAACAAAAGCAAACGTCATTGAAATGATAAATAAATGTGTCGGAAGTTGACTGCCATTTGGGGTAATTAACAGACCGGTCAGAAACTTTGAAAATAAACCAATTAAGTCGCGTTATGTTTTTAATTAAGAACTTAGTACGCGAATGGTAAATGTTTTCGCGTCACATGTACGCAAAGTAATAACGAAAATTTATGCACGGGTGTATAAGTAGAGGGGAATAATGGCCAGTCAGCTTGACAGCAATAGTAAGACCCACGTGATACGAAGAGATCGGATCTTTGATGATGGCATATACACAAGTGCATGAGAAAGCATGAGCGATAGATCAACCAATCGATATCACATACACACACATACTGCCACCCAGATAAAACGCAGCAGAACCATAGTCCAGGTCGACTAGGAGTGTTGCCAACATTTTCAACACTAATAAACATACGTTCGGTAATGTTGAAGCGTGCGTCTACTTATCCCATAGTGTTAACATACTGTCCCCTGCATGTGTACGGTTTGCTTGAGAAAAGCAATACACAAAACGCGCCGATGTACTATCAATCAATATGTTGAACTATGTTTGAGTTTGTACGACAATTATTAAGGACGGAATGGTGGAAATGAACTGCAATTGTAAGTTGTTCAACACGCGTACCTCTAATGGTTTGCTGGGAATTCTACATACGTTTGGCTCCCAATACCCTGGTATATCAGACCATCTAAATTGAAAGTAAACATTAAAGGAATGTTCAAAATGCACGCGTAACAGTTTCCTTATTGTTACGTTGCTCCCCTTTCAATGATCCGGTACCTCCCACGTTGCTGCAGCCACCCTGGGCTGAAATTTCGATTGTGTGCTCTGCAATTGGAACACTGCTAACTTGCACGGACAAAAGCGGCGCCTGGGCTTCCTCCGCATCCGACCTAGCTTTAACTGGCTGTGATGCACCGTAGGCATATTCGCCGTTGGATTTGCAGTATCGCGAATTAGATATGGAGCGGGTGACAATACGTGCACACTTACCAATGGATCTTGCCACGGGTGATTGAATTTGTGCAAAGCCCTCAATGGTGGTTTTGATCTGCACAACCAAACGTAATCCTTAGTGCGGTGAACCGGTCCGCGTGTCGCGCGGTTATAGCAGCATTTCTGATGGGGTTGAAATTTCGACAGACGTTTGACGACAATTTTGTAGACAACTATCAACCGTTCGCCAAGCTCTCTGACCTACCGTGGTAACCCCACAGACTGGGCAACAACAATCAACCATCACAAGAAAACATTTGTTCCATGTCGTCAGTGGTCTCATCACATCAACTAGCACAAGGTTTGTAATTGTTTGAAACGGAGCTATGAGGGTCACGGTTGGGGTTTTGTTTGAGCACAGATACGACAGTTGGTGCAAAAGCGAACCTCATCATGTAGCTTTGACCACCAAGGATGCCGTCAGAATGCTGCTTCAGTTCTACGCTCACCCCCATGTCCCAGTTCCGAATGCACCTCCCGGAATCCTTTGAAGACGTGCCACTTGAAACGACCAGCCTATGTGTTTGACTGGTTCTGTCAGAAAATTGCAAATACACCATCGATAATTCCCGAACTCTCTCGTTGTGACCATAGGCAGTGATGGTTGGGAGATTTGCATTCCATTTCGCGGCCAGTTTGGTTAGGTCGTCCGTCAAACTGTTGCCGGTAGATGTTAGGAATGTACTGGTCATTCAGCTGACAGTGCACTCACGTAGCCCCAGCTAAGGTTGTAGATAACAGTGCGTTAGCATTTTCAAAGAGGAGGCGAGACAGAGCATCAAGATTCGCGTGACAGCTGCCCGGGCGACAGATACAGTCAGAATCATAACCCTACAAATATTCCAACCAACGTGCCACT